>JADNRY010000121.1:0-185421 GCA_015501585.1 Rhodocollybia butyracea | reverse complement strand
ACGTCTATGGTTACATTCGCTTTGAGCATAATCACGTTTATAGATCTTAACCCTCAATACCAAGTCTACTATTAAGCAGATCAAGATCATGTCGCCTCATCTGTCGGGCCGGTAACGCTGCCAGATAATTTGGGACTGAATAAACCTTATGTCTACTTTTACCACTGGAACGAATCACTAAAAAGATGGTACATCCTCCTTTCTGGGATTGGGGGTGACATGGAAAGTGAAGTATCATTTTCTAGAATTGAGGCATTTTTACTAAAACAGCGATGCTCAACTTGAACAAAATCGCATTAGCGCAAACACAATATGATCCAGGGTGCCCCAAGACGGTTCGGACATTCTCGATGTCTGTTTTGCAAAGACAGCGCGGGAGAATTGGCTGTTTATAGAGAGGCGCATGGAAGGTTGAAAAACAAGGGAATTGTATTGATCGTTGTAAGCATTGCTGATGTATATATCGAGCAGCGTGCCAGACATAATAGTCTGAGGCAAGGGCTCGATCAAGGCCCGATAAATCTTGTACGCAAAAGAAATTGTAGATCAGTTTTGTGCGTTTGCGCGGAAGACGGGACATACTGGCTTGGAAAGGTAATCCGGAACAAACAGGTAGCTGATCGTTGATGATGAAAGGAGGGCACCTGCAAGGATCTGAAAGAGAGGGATCATATAGACCCAAACATAGCCGAAGTGAATGGCGGATAGCCAAAATAAACACTGAGTGGAAAAAAGAATGAGGGATTTCTCTACATGGATAACAGTGCAACCGCTGGGTACGCAAGTCTGGAGAATATACTGTAATCTAATATATTGGTACAATACTTTGTACTCTGCCCTTGCTTTATCTAACACTTGCGTTAGCCATTCAGAAGATCATGTAGCTTCAGCTAGCACAGATAGACATCAAAGCAGCTGTATTGGAAGACAACAAAGATATTGCAGACAACAATGTAAAAAGTAGCTTTATTACTATCAGAGCCTTTCTATAAGTCACTTTGAGACAAGTTCCTCCCTTCGAGTAAAACGGACCTCGACCAACTCTGGACCATCAATAACGTCAGGCAAGGCCTGAAGTTCCTTGATCATGTTTAGCAGCAACATTAACGCGTTCTGAACTGGTAGCTTCAACTCGGCGGGGTTGACCAAGTTCACATCTGCTTCGCGGTACGCATCCCGTTTGATTTGGAGAATATCGACAAGAATATCAGCCAAGCTTCCCCCTAAAGACTTGCAAGCTCCCGGAAGTTCGGCGATCTGGTCTTCGAGAGCCAAAGGATTTGTCCACACTGTGGTACGCAGAGAGAGTGGCCGGTTGTATCGAACAAGCCTTGATAGGACGCTGCGAAGGAGAGTCGACTGATCGTTCGACGGGCTCGGGACCATGTGGAATAGAAACCATAAGCAAACCCACCAAAATTGCTCAATATCGTGGAAACCATTTTGGCGAAACAGTAGATGGACCCCTGCCCTTCGGAAAGAGGCCGCCTTTTGCATATCGAGGTCGTTGTAGTATTGCGCCGCAACTTCGATGGGTAGAAACGCTGGGGTTCCCTAAGATGTAAGCGTAAAAGAGGGATTCAAGTTAACCCGAAATGAAGAACGTACGGTTCGAGTGTCATGCGGGGAGCTCTCATCCAAGAAATTGATCGCGTATTCTAGGTCTATGATGACACCCACAGGCCCACTACCACGATCCACCAATAAGGCATTACCTGCACTTCCATCACGATGGAGGTATCCGGCATCGTGCATCGCACTAATGCCTAAACAAAGATAGACGCCATTGAAGTGGAAATGTTGGATTAAAAACATCGGACACATACCGGTCAAAGCACCCTCGACAGCCAAGAACATATCTTTGTAACTTGACATACTGACCACAGCCTTTCCAATCTCTGCAAAGACGATGCGGTAGTGGCATCGCTGGTGATCATCTGGATTCTCATTCTTGCGAAATCCTTTCTGTATCCCAGGATGAGCATCAGGGACTCCACCTACGGATTTGAGAACTCCTGTCCTTGGAGTAGTCTTCGAGCTCCCGGTATCGGGGCGTTGTGTCGTGGCCGTGGCTTTGATAGGCATCAACCTGACGACTGACAGTTCCTGTTCTCGCCGAATGACCTCTTTCGTGTTGTCTGGTTTTACCATCACCTTCTTCGCCTCGTCTACAGTCGGGGCCAGGACAACACCGGCAGTGATCACCGTAAGAAAATGCTTCAGACGCGGATCGTCTTTTAGCTGGGTGCGAATGCCCGCCAGCGACACATGTTCAAGTCGACAATCTGGCTGCACCCAGCAGTCTTTCAAAGCGAAGAGAACCAAGGGTTACCTTTCTCAAAAACCTTCCACACTCGTGTGGCACGGCCAAATACGGCGTTGGTACCATGGTCAGTCAAGACAGAAATGGTAACAAATGTCCTCATCGACCCGGTTTCATCCAATACGTCAATCTCATAGGTTACGCTCTATCCTCCTGCGACACTGACGATAATTGGATAGTCTCGTCGAAGCCCATATCCGTATGGGAGGCGGAACCTAACTCTAGGAGAACATGCACCAATTCTTTCAAGTTCTACTGACATGGTTAGATCATACATAGCGCAGCTAGGGTAGAGGCAACGAACTGCGTGCAAGTCGAATTGTGTAGAGCAAACGAGGGTATCTCGATCGTGATGCCAGAGCCGGACGGTTGTATCCTCTATGGTGAGACCAAAAGCAAAACGACGGCGAGCGTCGTTTCGCATTATATGGTGAAGAGACCATATGATTTTTTGGAAATCCTGTAAGTTATGGTCTGACCCAAGCACTGTAATACACGACTATAACTTACATCAAATCGGTTAGCTTCCTTGTCGACCTTCTTCACTTCTAAAGCCCAGCAGATGCTGAACCAGTCGTCCGGATCCCTTGAGATGCTGCCGGATGGAGGCAAGATAGCACTACCAAAACCATCGGGACGTGAAGTATTTTCACGAGATGAGAGTGGGCTTGTGTCTCCACTCATAGTCAAATTCACCGTCTTCTTGTAGCTAATGTGGCGCGAAGCGTGGATGATATTGAAGATGTCGATGAGTTTTTCAAACGCTTGCGGTTCGCGAAGGTTAGATGTTGAGGGGTGGATATGATGCGTCCATCCAGCGTGGTTGACATGTCCATCGGCCACGAGCTTGCAAACATCTTCCAGGCCAGGCACTGCGGGGAGGAGTGCAGTGAACATGGACTGCAAGGCCACTTCGGGGATGCTGTTTCCGATGTCACGCATAATTAGAGAGGTCCTAGAAGTGTGACATAAGTTTATGCGAGGAATAGACGCGTTCTGAATATTGAAGACATGACTGTGGCGAAGGCGAGCTTTGACTTGCTTTGACAGCGTGATTCCGGACCGTTTCATCCGATAGACCAATAAGCGCCTACTCCTGCCCACATCACTCACTCAAAAACTTTCCAAGATTCGTCGTTTATCGTTTGGCCGAATTCTCAAGTCTTTTAGAAGTTACCGACTCAATTACCGGCCACCTTCCACCATTGCTCTCAGAAACCACCGGTAGAACGTTAAATTTTTTTTCCTTGTCTGATACTAGACGAGTGTCGCGTATCTTGTTGTCGGGCTGTTTCAATTTAATATCGTATTACACCCACTCGGAATATGGTACGAGGACTTTGATACCAAGTATCGACCGAGTTCTTTGTAGAGGTGTTGGCGTGACGTCAATCTGTTGGCTGGGTTCCCGACATGCGCGCGAACATATACGGGGATGCTGGTTGTCAGGCTGTAGTGACGATGCCTATTACGCATAGTGCCCAATGACGAGTGCGATATCTGTACCAACTCATCGACAAGTACTCAATACTCATCCAGACATGCTTATGTCGGAAGAGTCAAGGAAGGAGATTATGATCGTTTGGCGCAGCCATGTCGCAAATTTAGAGTTAGCCGGTGAGTCTGTGAAGCGATACAGCCCTGTAATCGAGCTCAACGTATCAACTTTCTAGTACGATCGGTACTCCAAATATTGAATCTTCCCTGAAGCTACAAAGTTCTCACTCACCACAACTACCGTCACGAATACTCTCCTTGAGCTTGAAGCTTGAAAGCTTGACTGGTTCCGGTTGACCTTGAGCTTGAGCGCTTGAGCACTCGCAGAGTTCCCGGGCTACAGCTCTTGGCCTTCATTAACGATCTTCCTAGCTGCTGGCACCACATCCTGCGACACATCCGCAACTGAGCCGACATGACTCGTTTGGTCGACGCTACTGTCTACCCTTGCTTTCGTGGAAAACTACCGGCGACGATGTCAAGGGTTCTGGTGTCCTGATACTGCTCGCGCAAGAATTTGGGATCAAGAATCGAAAACCAGATACAACGGGCCTACTACGCATGCGACATCAGCGCTAGCACTAACTCATCTTGGCACGCTCATGGCAGAAGACCTTGGTAAATTGGTGTATGCGAGGAAGGAAGATACGGTAACAAGGTATGTTCACCAAGTTTCGTAGAGTTTTGACGAGTTGCTCACTCGTCTTTCATAGTCGGAGTATTGTTCCCTTTGCACATCGACAAACCCGCTTTGCTTGATCGGCCGTCGTGTTGCTTCTGGTTAGTACGCTGTTTGCGCTCGGGTAGATTACTCGGCATGTGTCTGGCATTCATAGGCAGTGGCGACGGTTCGATGGATATGGACTGCGAAATGGTCTCTGTGAGTGCTCATCGACATGGTTTACTATTTTTTAACTCAATACTCACTTTTTCCGTGATAGGTCGACGGAGGATATGTTACACATGTATTAAACCAACGCCAAGTTTGTCACAGCTACCATTTCACAGATGAACACGAAATTCCTCCCATTCGAGAGCAGTAAAGAAAGTAATTCAACGAAACGAAACGAGCCGAAGTTGCTGTTTCCGCTTCTACGCCAAGCCTCGAAGCCTAAGGATATACACAGCAAACTACTTTTTGGACAGTAAGAGAATTCGTTTCGGAAAAATGTCGTTCTTCAGCTTGGTGTGATAGAGCGCCGTGTGGTTGCGTAAACCATTGCGAATGTCTTTGATCATTGATATCGCCTGTGTTCGGTTACACGCTGCTACACAGTAATGAGGGAGAGGCAAGAGAACACACTCTGTACGATTGCAGTGGGCGGAGCTGTAGGAGGAATCGTTGATGCTAACGATGGACTTTTATGATACATTAGTGTGGATTAGATCAGGTTGAAAGTGAATGGCCACTAACTGGAAAACTCGAACTATGTTTAGCGTTTTGTAGATGTAGTGTTCACTTAGTTAGCAACCTCTCTCTCTTATGAAAATAATAGCCATTATCACCTAGCCTTGGTAGTGTTGCGCCATTAGCAAAGATCATTAAGCGCTGGCTGTTGATCACAAACCGCCATCTTCAAGTTCAACCACTTCCAACAGCAACCTTGAGTTCGCTCTTCCTTCTTTCGCCGCTCAATTTTTACCAACCTGGGGTTCTCTCTAGTAATACATCGGAAGAAATCACGATTCTGAAAGGTACCTTTCTACCTGGCTATATCGCTGGTATCCGCGTTCTAACTGAATTTACGATGTAGATGCAATAAAGGAATACGGCTCTCTTGACTCTGAAGGGAAATACAGCGTGGCGTATGGTATCTTATTCGATAAGACCGCGAATACCCGTACGAAACAGTCTTTCCATCTAATTCCTTCGATACTAATTGAGCATCCTGTACCTACTAGTTGAAGCCTGAACGGAACATTGCGCGCTGCGAAGAAACAGAAGAAGGTTCGTCCCTCGAGTTTAAACTTGCGGTAGCGGCCTTGTTTGCTGATATGGTCTATGTTGTCCAGGTTGCGTTCGCCGCTGAGTTGTTGATGATGCCAAAGGACAAGGATGTACAGGTCGTCTTACTAGAGGCTTGAATTGTTTTTATTGTCCTGCAACAATGATTTCGTTCGAGCTTTGGAAAAGCCTAGATGGTTCTGAATATCAACCTTGCGGCAATTGATCATTTCTATTGTGATTTCCAAGTAACAAAAGCGAATTTCAGGCGCCGACTCGTTTCACAGGAGCTTGGACCCACACTGATAACACAAGAACAATCATGACCAGTGATGGACCAGAAAACTTTGTTCTTTCCAGCAAAGAACACAATAAGTGGGAAAATCAAAGACCGTCGAGTCCAAGCAGAGAGTTCTATAAATTGAAGTCGACGCGAAGCTTTATCGCATTTTCATCCTATTTTTATTGCGTTCTCACTCGATTACTTGTACGTTCTTGGCTGCTGCACCCGAAGTGATACGCTGATATGAAATTTTTCAGATTTTTACAATACACTAATATGTCCTGGACTTGCGCTTCCCAATGGACAGATCCGGCCCAGGAGGCCGCTTATGCCCTGTCCCACGACCTAGTGTTCCCTCGATTTTATACCGCACCTGAAGAGTCCATGGTGTCCGCTAATGAAGGTGTCGTCGCGTCGATAACCCCACACGACGAAATCGAACCCAGCCTGCTCACCGCGAGACAGACGCCGGTGTCTGCGCAATGGCTATACCCGTATTCGTACAACCTGCCTCGCCAGTTGCTGCTACCGCAGCTAGCTTTCCACTACTCCACGATCTCGTACATGAGATGCTTACCCATGCGCCTCACGGCTCCCCCACCGCACATGAATTCCTCCAACGTTTGGCGGAGACGAAGAGAAAGGACGAGATGTTATCTATATTGCCTCGCAGCGCTGTGATGTGGCTCGCGTCGCATTTAAGACTGACGAATACCGCTATTTCCATGTCCTTGCAGGATGCCTAGAGCCAGACCCGTCAGATCATGTTCGCTTCGGCTCCGACGTCTCTAGCGTTTGCGCACTCTACAACAGCCAGGTTCCCATCCTACGTCTTCCAGCGGAACTACTTCTCATCATCGCGGAACACTATATGGAGATGCACAAGATACAGTATCCAGAGTCGCTCATGTACCGGGATTGGGACTGGGGGGCAGCACGATGCGTCCAATTGGCATCCTTTCACTGCTATTTCCCGAAAGTGGAGGAATGTGATGTTGAATTGCTCCAAATTTGGGTAGAGCATTCGCTGGTCGCCCGATCGAACAGCACTATCTTCAGGTCTGTACCTGTTATGATCGAGCTTGCGCGGCGGCAGCTGCAGGCCCGACGTCCCGTGGACCTGAACCTTTTTGTGGCTCAGGACAAGTTCGATACGACGAGGCACCACTTTGATGAGGGCGAAAACACAGTAAGCGAAAACATTATCCGCCAAATCTGTTCTCTCTACTCCGGCCACTACGATGACATCTTATTCAAGAAGTTCTATGATGTGTTTCATCACGCCCGCTGTATCACGATCGAGGCACCGGCTAGATGTATAGGCCAGCTGCTTCTCATTGACGAGTGGCCGGCGTTGGAGAAACTTCGTCTCTCCCTGTGCTCTACCCTTATTTGGCGAAGACGAACTTTACGAAAACTACGACATCACTTCTTTCGCGAACGCCCGAAGCTGCGCGAGGTTCACCTCTCTTCAGAATACGAACTGCTTTCTCCAGCAGACAGCTTTTTCTACCACTTTCAGCTACCATGGTCACAATTAACGCGTTTGATTATCCGAGAAGGCGTAGTGGGTAGGGGAAAGGAGAGCTATGATTCCTTCAGGCGGATTTTCCATCACTGTGCCCCCTCCCTCCGATACTGCGAGATACGACAAATCGTAGCCCCTGAACCGGAGGTCATGAGCATGACGGAGGACCCGGCTGCGCCAGTAGTATCGTTCCCACACTTGGAGGAGTTGTTTCTGGATTGCGGTACCGATATGCAGCATTTTAGAGCTATTTCGATGGTTGGCCCAATGCTTTGGAACTCCGCGTTCCCCGCCCTGAAGACTTTGAGGCTGTGGACGGGAACTCATCCATCCTTCAATGACGAATGTTTGAATGTCGGAGAAGATAGGCATCTTATCGACGCTCTTACCTCACTCCAGCGACGCTCCTCGTTTCCCTTGGAGAAGTTTCAATTGTTTAATGCAGCAGGGCGCGGAGAAGGGATTGCTTCCTTCCTTCGTCGAGTCCCTACTCTTAAAGTCTTGGACCTTCGTCAAACATTCTATGCGTGGACCGATATTCTTCCACTGATTCATACTGATACCACCTACCTACCCAACCTCTCTTGCCTTCGTATTGATGACCGTGCGGCCTACACTACCCGGATAACCGATGCGGATTATGAACTCTATGCCAATATGGTCCTCGACACAGTTCGCAGCCGTTCCATCCCCCAAGGCCAGCTTGAAACAGTGGCGTTCATCATTCGACGGCGTCCCACTAGAGATAACGTTGAAGTACAAGAATTTTGCGATGCCCCAAACATTCCAAGCAGTGTTTGGCTAACATTACAGAGTGTGCTTCATTGATGTCACCTCGAGTTCGCATTCATTTGAGGCCCTCGCGTCTTTTGAAGGAAGCTGACTTTTCTTGGATCGATAAAGACTTTCCCTCGTCTTGGTTATGACGACGACGATGACTGTTACATGAGTGATTCAACGGATGGGGAATGGAGCGATACCGATAGTGACGTGGATATGGAGGGCATGGACTTTTAAGAGCGCGAAGAGAGTACGTAGAAGTGCAGTGTAAACTTGATTGTAAAACAAAGTCGTGACTACGGATCAAGTCCAGATTCGAAAAAACTCGTCCTAAGCGAAGATGTAAGTTGTAATATAGATAAATCCGAAGGGAACGCTCGCGGCATTTCCGCGATCACAATATTGGACCAGGACGACAAACTAGAAAGTACTTGTGCACGACTGGGTACCAAAAGTGACATGTTCGCTCATGTTCGTCGGAAGGCACTATCCTATATTCCTATTGTATCGCTCGGTATAATTGGCTGTGCCTGTAGCGGCTTAGGTTCGGATCAAGCCCATCAGTCGTTCTGATGACCGATGCTCACGCTATCAGACGCTAACAATCACTGTTGGCTTTCTCCTTCGGTAAGAGCTCTCCAAGGCTCAGCAACTGGCTCAGCGGCTCTTCAATTAGTTTTCTGAAACACTAGCGAGTGACAGGTGTTCCTTAGCAAAGGCACTTGACTCGGAATATTCATATCAACAATGCTGAAGCGAAAGTTTATATAGCTTGTTATTTCTTAGTTTCTGCCTTTCGCTAATTTCAGCTCGTGTTCATCCACTTCCTCTCAACTTCCTCTATGCCTGCGCTCATCCCGCTCGATAATCTTCTTGGTGCAGCATTCATTGGAATTATTCTGTCGACGACGTAAGTGATTTACATTTGTTCAAGTTATCGATCGAATCACCTCAATACTTGCAGAATCTATGGCGTGACTTGTCTCCAAGTCTATCATTATTACATGCATCACTCCTCCAAAGATGCATCGTTATTGAAGATCTTTGTCAGTCTTTTTGCGCTTGATATCCACTGTTTCACTTACTTCCTTGGTTATGTTCCTTGTAGGTTGGATTTCTTTGGTAAAACTAGAACTAAATCCGATCTCGACGTGGACCGATTTTCGTTCTAGGACTGTCGATACCTTACATGTCGCATTTCTTGCCACATTCTACTACAGCTACACCGTCACTAACTTTGGTGACTATGTGTTCTTATCCAAGGTTAACTGGTAAGTTCTGTTTCACGTCTTGCGGTGAAGTTAATCAGCTTATACGTTCAACGATCAAGGGCCCTCTCCGCAAGTAATTTCTTTCTGTCATGGTTTTACCACTAAGGTTTTGTTGCAGAGTCAGACATTAGTTGCCGTACGCCCATTGTTTCTGTAACTTTAATCCTCATTAACAACTGGTTACAGGATATTATAACGATTTCTGTCCAAACGTAGACCCTCCCATTCCGATTGATAACTGCAACTTTCTGATATATTACAGGTTTTTTGCATACCGGGTCTACATCTGTAAGTACTAAAGCACTAAAAAGGTTCATTAGGTCGATGATGTAACTTATCTGTTACCCCCTAGTAAGCAACAAGAAGCTTATCATCCCAATTATAATCGTCAGTCCATACTACTCGCACAGTCCAAATGAACACAATCTGACTTTTTTCCCCTCCATTTTTTGCTCAGTTTATACTTGCACTTGGTCAACTTGGTGAGCTTTCTTCAGGCAGCTTTTTAAATCGATGCTCACCGGTATATTTTTATAGCACTGGCCATAGGTAATTAAAAAGTTTTTGCTTTTGATGATGATTGAAGGGTCTCTAACTTTCCATCAACAGTATACGTTGCGAAACTGTGGGTGCTCCTTGAGTTCCAAGAAGAGAGGCATTATTTCTTGACTGCGAACTTCAATACAGCGGAGAGGTGGAAATTGATATCCGAAGTAGGGGCAGTTATAGTTGAGTTTCGCCTCAGCCTGACCTTTGTGCCACTTATCATCATTCATAATTTCTTCCTTTAGAGATTCGGAACCGGCGCACTTGCAATCGACATTGCTGGTGACGCCACCGTCACAATCGCGATGATATACTACCTATGGAAAAACAAGTCATCATTCAAACAGTGAGCACCACTACTTCACTTGCTTTTCAGACGCTGCATGCTACCTCGCTAGAACCAACAACCTTATCAATACCCTTGTTACTTATACCATAAACACTGGTGAGTGCTCTGAATTCCTTTCTGATTGTCTATGGCACCGCTAAAATTTCATCTTTTGTTCGCTAGGCCTCCTCACAACGTAGTTATCAAGTCCATTCGAATTGCATATCAGCACTGATCATATGAAATGCTTTTGCACTAAAGAGTTTTCACCTTCGTTTGCTTGATTCTGGTATGTGCAGTTTTTAATAAGGGAGTCCAATTCATGAGTCATGACATGTATTACTTAGGTGGTACTCATGCCCAACAGTAATCTCATCTACGCTATCTTCTATTTCATTGAAGTTCGCTGTAAGTCATTATTCTTGGCTCCAATAATTGAGCTCACGATATCGACAAAGTCTACTCCTGTTCTTTGATGTCAATGTACGTTGCCTATTTGCCCTTGCGCTTCCTTACTTATACGGTTGTTCCGATCTTCCCTAGCCTTAACTCTAGGACAGCTCTTAAGGATGAAGGAATAATGTCATCACCGTATCGACTTTCCGGACCACCGTGACTGAGCCTCCGAGTCACGAAGGCGAGTCAATACAACTGAACTCCTCTCCGCGGTCTGCATGGACGGCCTCCGGAAAAACCCAAGAAGGTGTGGACCTTGAACGCGGTTGGGATAGCGTGACCCAGAATAGCTTCAAGTAAGTAGTGTACTTTGAAGCGAGCCAGAGTTGCTGTGCGAAGTCATATATATATGTATACCTTTTCAAATGCCCGTCTTTAATGCATAGGGATCTGACTAATTCCTTTTGCGCAAAGCCTGGAAAGCCGACAGCTGTGGATGCATTGTGCAAGAATAGCTGGAACCGCCCGATACTTATGTGGGACCTAACTCGAAACTTACTGAGGGATGCACACTCCCTTCACTCGCTGAAAAGCCATGAAATGTACAAGTAGGCCTTATCGACTTTCCACGACATGTATTTCATTGGTTCACACCTGAGGCCTGAGGCTCGCTACATCAATTTCATCGATCCGTCTGATGCTTAAGACATCGGAGTGGATTGAAAGCTTGAGGCTGTGGTGGAAGATAAAAATGCAATTGGAATTATGTGCAGGTGAGATTATCGGACAGAGCTGACAAGAGGGAATGATGAGAATAACCGGAACTGGGAAGAAGTGTCTACTCCAGATGGGCTGAATTTGCATCTAGTTGAAGATTTACAGTACAATGATTAAGGGATTTCAAGAACCTACCTTTTGCACTCGGGTTGTATTAGCAATATTTCTGTTGTTTGGTATTCTGAAATCCACATTATACTTGCATTATACTAAGAGGGTAAAATGCCCATGTGCGCGGCGGCGCGCAAATTCCACATGAGCGCCCAAACATGGCGCTTGTGGTCCCAAAACTCCTCCTCACTCCTTCTTCCTAGAGACTTAGATGATTGATTGGCTTCAGAAAAAAAAACCTAGTATCATATGCCAGCCTGTTTTCCTTTCCTTCGTTCCGCAGTGAATGTGATCTCCAAGCCATGTAAATCCAGCAGGATCACTCCACTTCTTCGTTCATGTCAGAACAGCCAACAAATTTCAAGCGCAAATCAAAACCCTGTGCTCGCAAGATTCAACTTCTTACGAGCCTTCGTTTGCTTTGATATTCAAAACACTCCCTTCGATTCGAGCATCAATGCTTCCTGGTCGGTCTCCTTTTTGCTTGCGCTCCTCCCCGGAAAATTTCTTAAAGATGGAGATGGCCGGTTTCTCGGACTAATACAAGTCGCGAAAGTGTTACATATGGGTACTCGAATCTGGGTGCCTAGTAATTCGTGCGTTTCTCTTTTACCTTGGGTCAATGCATGCAAACTCAATTTGGTTAGTGACTAAGGTTCATCCCATTGGCTATTGCGTGGCGACACAGATACAAGGCTGATGATATCAATTCTTATTCTTGCCCTCCTACATTCCTTTGTCGTTCTCCGTTACTAGAGTTCTTGCAGATATAACTACAGCTGGTTGCTCTAGAGAAAGGATATCCACAAAAGAGTGGTCGAGGAATGAACTCATCCGATTCTGAAACTCCTATGAGGAGCAAACTATGTAAGCTCTGGTTCCTACTTTTCTGCAATTGATACACTGACATGGAACCACAGTCAATGACAGGATGCCGACGTGATAATTCGATCTTGCGACAATGTCGACTTCTGCCTACATAAGCAAAACCTGCAGTTTTCTACGGGAGGTTTTCCTTATGCGACTACTCCCACAAACGGCGAAGTCGTGCACCTCCTAGAATCTTCCTCAACGCTTGAGCTTCTCTTTTCAATTTGTTTATCCTCAAAGACATCCCTCTCTTGATCGGCTGGAGTGTGATGGGCTGATAGAACTTGCAGAGGCGGCAGAGAAATATGAAGTATATGGCGCACTTACAGCTTGCCATTTGACGTTGAGGTTAGTTTTAGGTTCTTCCGAGTTGATTCACTCAGCAACGCTCAACCTGAATTCTGTAGGGAGTTCTTTATAGTCATTCAAAGGTGGTGCTGAAGTTCGCCTGCCGACATCAAGTCGCTCCCCTCGTTGAGCGTTTGGCTCCAATCATGATCGACACACCATTTGGTTGATATCAAGGAAGCTCTCACATCGTGTCCCCAGTACTTTTTTGAATGGGTATGCATATCTACCTGGCTGCAGAATCATCCACGTGTTAAACCTCTTCTAGAGCATATTCCGTGAACAATATCTCCAACTCGCAATCGCTCTAGCTCAATCTCGTCCTCCGCACCAGTGTGAGAACTTCTCCAATTTCACTCGATCGTCCTGCAAAAAGCTAAACAGGCCGAGTAACCTCATGATGTCCAATCTCGAGAATTTGTTCAATATTCGATCTATCGGAGGACTTGAGAATATCAAGGTCTGCTGCTTGCAGGAATCAAGAATGTGGTACCATAGTGTGAGAGAAAGAGTAGCTAAGATGCCGGATTTTCGCTTTCGACAAACGATCATGCGTTGCACGATCCGGAATAGAGTACTAGCTTGCAAAGCTGAACCGAAAGCGTTTAAAGACCTCATAATCATGAGTACTTGGGGATTCGAGTCAAATTTAGGACATTTCGGCCTGTTATGCTGTTTTCTCCATTTGAACGATCGTTAGGATGAGCCACTCGCCAAGTACCAGACGGCGGATTGGATTCGGGCGTCTGTTGATTAGGAATCATCTGATGCAAACTCCTGGTTCAATGGTCCAAGGAATGCACAAGAAATGCAGTAAATGGTCTGAGCTTCGAGAGGAAGTTTTGCTCGGCTAGACCAGGCGCATATAGATCCATGGATAAACTGACGATCCCTCTATCTCATTTCATCCTTCCGTCGTCCTCGCGCTGCTTTCCTCGATGTGTTTGTCCCATTCGATACATCCTTTCTCTGCTGCAGTCCCATCCTTACTATCCACAGCGTTACTCGTGTCCTTTACCCTATCGCCACTCGTCAAGGTCAATGTTTCAGCTGCTCCGGCGCTCAAAAGAGTATGCGAGTAATTCTTCCTTTCTTCTTTCCTAGCTTCGGCTTCAGCTTGTTGGTCTGTCTTATGCTACATGAACATTGGTTCATCCCTTCGTTTGGAGTACTGAGTAATTGTAAAGCTCCATATCAGCAGATACCAGCGAACGAATCATCATGGATCGATGAATACGTGGGAGGCATCATGGCTGTCGCGCCTGCTCCAGATCACACAAATGGCAGCGGGTCTCATCATCAAAGCCTCTCTATTTTATACTCTTCAATTTTGGTTTGCGCTCAAGCGTTGGGACACAGGGAAGGAGTTGCTATGCTATCCAAGCGTAGCTGTTACGTTTGGAGAAGCAAAAGTTGAACAACAAGGATCAGCATCGCCAGAGGACAAGTGCAGCCCGGTTCTTTTCACCTCCGAGAGTGGCAGACATTTTTTCAATCTCGCTTAGTACAGCGTATAGAACAGATCTCATCTGGGCTGAGTAGGGGCCGAGCACTAAGTATAAACAACAACTCGTAGAGTCGTAGCCTACTTATAGACATTTGAGCGATGAAGGTTGCGATGAGATGATGACGGTTCATCACCTTCGGTTGCTAGCACAATGCTAGCGTGTTATTTTTCGTCGGGTTGTCGTTTCGCTTTGAGGCACTAATTGACACTTTTGAACTTCCGTTCTGCTAGAATTTTTGTTGCTCATAGTGCTCCAATCCCCACCCAGTCCCAGGAGATCTGTTCTGTACGAGGTCTTGAGCGAGAATGGCGGACTTCTTTCCTAAAACAGCCTAAAATATGCCTTGCCACTCTCGTCGGATGAGAACAATGATTTTTGTGGCTCGTTGCTTTTTTTAATGAAGCTTTGCTATCTTTGCAATCGAACTCCGGCTTCTCCAAACGTCACAAAGGCAGCTTATCAAATTCGCTTTACCCGTAATATTATATGAGGTCCCCTTCCTCGGACCTCTCGTCTTGTATCTCTTATTGTCTCTCACGGTGATTCGGCCTCATAACTTTCTTTTATTCATCGTGTGTTTAGGTGATCAACTCTCAGCCGCAAGTCGACTGGTCAACCAAACGATCGATGACACTTACGGCGATCCTTCTACGGGACTTATGGTCCAGTATACACCTTCTTCCAATAGTCAGGGCGGGCTGTATTGGATAAACAACGAACAATGCGACACTACGCTGGGAAGTTGCCGTATCAACCCCTCTACAAACTCTGCTTTTGATCACACTTGGACGCAAACAACGTACTTTTCTGACATCCAGAACATCAGCGTTGGATTCACTTTCAATGGTAAGTGTTAAGCGCTAAGCTGCTTTATCTGCAAGTGACTGAGGATATTTCCAGGTACCGCGATTTATGTCTACTTGATTGTGACAAACGAACCACTCAGCTCAGGCCTAGTCTCCAACGTCTTTTGTGACTTTAGACTTGATGGAGAAATCGTCGGTCACTTCTCTCATCTCATAGACAATTCTTCGGATGTACAGTTTAACGTCTCCGCGTTCAACAGAATTGATCTGGACCCGGGAAACCACGAAATGCTGATTGAAACGACTGGCAATCAGAGCAGCTTTATCATCTTTGATTATGCCTTATACACGTAGGTGTTTGTTCATTTACCCAGCTTCGAAAGTAACAAATTGCCACTGAATATACTAGTACCTCAGATGCTGCAGAAATCTCCGCACCTGGTAGCACATCGAATGCGACAAGAACACCTCACATAGCTGCTGTGGCTGGTGGTATTATAGTCGCTGGACTAGTCCTTTCATCGATCGGGATCATCCTCTGGCGACGCTATAGGAAACGTAAAGACATCTCACTTCGGACTCTACACCCTTTTCACAATGGATACGACAGTAAAACAAATGGGTCTCTGGTGTCCGACTCATACCTTGCGGATTCTGAAGCACAGATGCATCAAGAAGGCTCTGTCGGGGAATCCTCTCAGCCGCAGCGTCCAGAGAGCAAAAGTCCCACAGCTTCTGTGCACAGTGTTCGTAACATTGATAGCGAAGAAGTTAGTGTACGTAGTGATGCAATAGATGATTCGGAGCAGCCACCGCCATATACGTTCTAGGACTTCTGACCATGTCCGCATAAAATGAAAATACTTAACATACAACCGTTTCAACGTTGGGAATCCATATGAGTCTAGAGTTCCGTGCTGAAAACGGTACACGTCGCAACCCAAGTGTTTGATGCCAAATAAAGGATGCGCAGGAAACGTAGTAGTAGCCTGAGGCCTGAGCGCTTGAGCTTCGAGGGAAGCTCACTCGATCATATCTTCAAAGCTTTGTGTAGGCTTGTAGGCTTTGGACTTGGTAATTGAGAATAAAGTTCAGATAAACTGACAGTCCCTACATTTCATTTCATCCTTCCGTCTGTTCTCGCACTACTAAGTACCCTGGATGTGTTCATCCTATTCCATATTCCGCACTTCGAGGTCCCATTCCTATCCACAGCGCTACTGTGCCTTGCCCTGACAGGGGCCCGGCTTGTCAAGGGCAATGCTCCCAGTTTCAGCGCTCCAACTTGCGGCTCCGTCTTATGTTACACGTTCGATGGTTCGTCTCTTCGTTTGGAGTCATGTAGCGACTCGGATAGTGCCGGATAATTCTGAAAGCTCCGTACCAGCGAACGGATCTATGAAGAAAGTGGGAGGCTATCATGGCTGTCGCTGTGATAGTGTAGCTGGAGAAACAGAAGTTGAGCCCCATTGGAAGGAAGGAAGGAAGGAAGTTTATTACACGGCATGGTCCAAATACTGAACGCCGGCTCCGGCAGCATAAGCTGACACGGGGCCCAAACACCGAACAACGACGAGCTCGCAGTCTGCCCGGTGGGAGCTGCTGTAGATTGTTGCCCTAAGTGCGGGGGCTGTTTTACTACACTATATAATACAGTACTACAGGTGACTACATTACTTCAGTGCTCATTGAATGCTCAGGATACCTGGTTGCTTTGAGTGTAGATGGAGACTTAAATATTTATAAGGTCTCTCTGGGTCAGTATTATGGTATGTATAGTAAGTCACCAAAACTATAATCCAAGTGTCCAGAGATGCCAGTATATACCACACACGCGAACAATACCATGTGCCTCTTGGATGTGGCAAAGGAGAAATTTGCTGGGTGTTCACTATGGCGCTGTGGATTATGTGGCTGCCCGGCAGTTGCGAGGGCTGAAAAATTTTCAGTGCCTCATCTGTGGTGTAAGGTTCCTATGTCCAGAGACAACTCCTACTTACTGCCAGAGCTTATCAAACTTGATTTTCTATGAGTTTGTGTTCGATACACTGAATGTATTTGCAATACATTGAGCCACATATGTATCATCATACATGGCTGTAGTCCTTTCCTTCGCTGTGAGATTGCTTTAGAGGAGTTGATCTCTTGAGCTCCGCTTGAGCTTGAGAAGGGTTTGACAATGTTCCTGCGCCAGTTGCTGCATGTAGGGCAATGCTCTGCACTGGCTCCCCTGTTTCTCAAGCTGGGAATGCAACCCGTTTGTTACCAACGCAATCACTGTTGCTCCTGCCTGACTGTCGTATTGTTTGCGATGCGTTATTGGCTCAGGCTGCCTGCCGCCACAGGAGGGTATCACTTTATACATGTACCTTTGGCTGTGAGATTGCATGAGACCTTGATCTTTCACTGTTTAATGAGCTGGAAAAGGGGTGCAGCACATGTACCTGTGCTAGTTACTGGGCCCGGGAGCGTCTCGTCTTTGACCATATGCAGCTTCAAGCGTACCTCTGCATGATCAAAGTACCAAAACATCGCCATGCCTTCACCCAGCTTGTGACCTTGAAATTTGAACCATGCCCCTGTGGAGCGCCTGCACCATGACGAGAGGTATCAGCTACATTCCATGAGATTTGCGGAAATGCCGATTCTGTACACTGGCAGTGGAGGATGAGTGTCATGCACCGATGGAGTGTGAGGGGCACCTTGGGTTAGTGTATCTGAGCAGTCATTTCCTGTTGGACATGGAGGTGGTAGCCCCCGAATTATTGGCTGCTCACCAGGGTTTGTCTGCTAAATGTCTTCTGTGGCCAGGAGCCTTATGTTCCTGACCTACATCAATAAAAAAAGATGTTTAAAAAAGCTGGTTCAATAACGTTTACTGAGCTTTACATGAACATGAATGAGCGCGTCTATGTAGTTTACTCGTGTGCGCAGCTGGCTTTGTGAGCCGGAGGTGATTGTGTTCGCTCTGCCACAGCAAAGTCAACTGGGTGCATCCGCGGCACACATATGGCGCAATGTGTGTTGCGCGGGCCCCGGCTGTTCCTCAATGGGACCGCGCCGGTTACTTCCTTCCTTCCTTCCTTCCTTCCTTCCATGAAGAGCGTGGGAGTGTAAAGGTGATGGTGTGACATGTGTGGCATCGAGCGAATCGCCACAGATCGCCACAGAGATTCAGAACAGTGGGCTCGAGGATGAACAACATTGTTTACTGCTTCTAAAACTGAGCAGGGTATCAATACATATGTTATTCACATCTGTGTTAAGTTTGAAGAGATTCTGAGCCTTGGAATGGGCTGGATCGTCTCGACGAGTTTGGATGACTTTTGTCATTTTTAATCTTTAATCATTTGGGCTAGTCATGTATTTAGGGTGTGCTTGTGGGTATTCTAGGCATTTATACACTTATTAGAGAGCTGTCTTTAGCGCAATCTCGTTCAGTGTGCCGTAGAAAATTTAAGCGCCCGACTAGATGATGATGGTTCGTGTGGAATAACCCCTGGAATCAGCACCGCAAGAGGACAAGTGAGACCCGGCTCTTTTCACACCCGAGAGTGGCAGATGTATTTCTTGGGAAGAAGTCCGCCATCCTCGCTCTGTACCTGGCACAGAACCGATCTCACCTGGACCGAGTAGGGGATCGAGCACTATAAACCACAACTTGTAGCAGAAAAAGTGGCTTCAGCCAGCACTCAAAGACAGGGAAAAGAATCCGAGGTTATAAAGTAGCGAGTTTATATGATACCCGAACGCAGCTTGTTACGTTTGGAGAAGCAGAAGTTGCAATAGCAAAGCCTTTGAACACAATCTGAAAACAAGCGGACAAGTGCGGCCCGGCTCCGTACTTTTTGGCAAGAAGTCTACGGAAGTCCGCCATCTCCGTTCAATACTTCGTACCAAATCGATCTCAAACACTGGCAACCTAGGGAGCAGAGCACTATAATTCGTAGGAGAACAGAAATCCAAAAGTGGCTTCAACTAGGAAAAAAAACAAGAGCGCAACTGGAAGGAAGGAAGTGAGTTACTCGGTCCTCGAAGATCTGAACGTTTGAACGCTGAACTGATAGTACAGGTGCCGGTGATGATCGATGAACGTAACCACGGTCGCTCGGAGTTTGAACGTTCGAACTGTAGTTTCGGGACTGGCTAAGCCTATAAGTATACGAGGTCTATTCCTTCGGACCTTTCGTCCTGTGTCTCATACTATCTTTCTTATGATTCGGCCTCATAACTTTCTTTTATTCATCGCTTGTGTAGGTGACCAGCTCTCACTCGCAAGTCAACTAGTCAACAGAACGATCGATGACACCTACGGAGACTCTTCTACAGGTCTTATGGTCCAGTATACGCCTTCTTCCAACAGTCTCGGCGGGCCATATTGGGTTAACAACGAGCAATGCAACACTACTGCAGGGAGTTGCGCTATCACTCCTTCTACAAACTTTGCTTTTGACCACACTTGGACGCAAACCACGTACTTTCCCAATGTCCACAACATCAGCGTTGGATTTTCTTTCAGTGGTAGGTATTAAGGTATCCTCATCTGCAAGCGACTGACGATATTTCCAGGCATCGCGATCTATGTCTACTTGATCGTGACGAACGCACCACTCAACTCAAGCCTAGTCTCCAACGTCTTCTGCGACTTCAGACTTGATGGAGAAATCGTCGGTCACTTCTCTCATCTCACAGACAACTCTTCGAACCCGCAATTCAACGTCTCCGCGTTCAACAAAATCGATCTGAACCCAGGAAACCACGAAATGCTGATTGAAACGACTGGTGATCAGAACAGCTTTATCATCTTTGATTATGCCTTATACACGTAGGTGTTTGTTTGTTTACCCAGTTGAAAAAGTGACAATTTACCGTTGCATGTACTAGTACCTCTGATGCTGCAGAAACCTCCGCACCTGGTAGCACATCGAAGGCGACAAGAACTTCGCCTCACGTAGCTGTTGTGGCTGGTGGTATCGTCGGCGGGATCGCTGGATTAGTCCTTTTATTGATCGGGATCATCCTCTGGCGAAGCTATAGCAAGCGAAAAAACATCTCACTTTGGGCTCCACACCCTTTTTACGACGAACACGATGGTAAGACGGATGTGCCAAACTCTGGGCACCAACAAGGCCCCGTCGGGGAAACCTCTCAACCGATCATCATGCAGCGGCGTACAGGAAAAAGATCCGCAGCTTCTGTGCACAGTGTTCGTAACATCGATAGTGAAGCCAGTGTAGGTAGAGATGCAACAGAAGTCTTGGAGCAGCCACCAGCGTATACGTACTAGGGCTTCTGACGCATCCATAAAATGAACAGAACTTAAAACCGTTTCAACGTTGGGAGCCCATGTAGAGACTAGAGTTCCGTGCTGTAAACGGTCCACGTCGCGACCGGACTGCTTGATCTTGCGTATCCTGATTTGGATCTTAGACTACTCTTGTATCGAGTGGTTTACACTCGTGTTTACCTTGAGGTTACGTATCTTTTTTGTACCCGGAGAGGATGCGAAACGATTGACCGAACGAGTAATTTAAACAGGTATAGTATTGGCGTCAAGAAATAAGCAAATCGTAGTGTTCCTAAATGTCAAATTCCACTCTGTATCCAATATTGCACCCAAAGGTTTGCTTCAGGAGGCCCAAGAGGCCCAGCTCTCTCATTTGCTGGCTGATGCGTTGGATATGGTCCGTGGCAAGTGTAGCACCACCAACCTCTCCTTCCAAGTCATTGGACTCAGACACGGTGCGTAGAAACTCAGTAATTTTAGCTGCAGGCTAGGATGCATAGGATTTGAGCGAGGATAATAATCGATAGCAGGAAGAACGCACCATTTCCACCAATGTTTGAAACGTCGCATTAGCAGAGGCTTGCTCCAGATCTTGGAGCCACTCGGGAAATGGAACCATTTTCAAAGCGTCGGAAGGGAGTTGCTTTGCTATGATCAATGCGTTCCTGATGGATCCCATCAAACTTGACCACGGAACTGGATGAGGATGTACAAGGTTTATGGCCAGGGGAGGGTCCTCCTCAGCAAAGCCTACATCCAGGATAGCTTTAGCGATTGCATTTATAGGAGCCCATGAGACAGACTTTTGGAAAAGTTTTAGCAAGTACGCAACCCAGGACAGAACGGGTTGAAGCACTTACTCCGCTGTGATCAGGAAGCATCCCCAGCGACAAACTGGACTTGATAATCATTGGTATCCAATCCCTCATTGCCCAGGCCCCATTTGGACTCCCACCTGCAATCTGCCTAGAAAGGTACTGTGAGACAAACATCCTGTCGACGGAGATTAGAAGTGGCTTACCCAACTCGGAAAGATGAAACATGGAGACCACTCTTGGCCAGGATCTGCGTAATGATAGCCAATAGATTAAGAGTTATAGGACTTGGTAAAGCAAGAAACGAACCCTCTCCGTAACGTACTTGCTCTCCCCATATCCACCTCCAACCGCGTATTGTGGGTCTAAGACAAGAGTCTCTGGGTAAGGACCCTTGAGGTCCGATCTCCATGACTGTGCGGCCCCGATAGAGGATGTGAATAGAAAGCGCACTGATGAGGCGTGACAAGATGAGCGAGCCAGATCAATCAGGTTGCGTGTTCCATGAACCAAGGGCTCGAACGACAACAGGGGAAGGTTGAAGTCCACCATCCAGGCGGTGTGAATAATCATGGTCACACAATTCTGGAGCTAGATTACGATCACGCGAAAACGTTAGGCTATAATGATACGGAAATGTTGAATGAATATAGATATTTACCTCGCTATAAACACGATCCGGTAAACCAAGCTGTTGGTGGAAAGTTTCTCCTTCCAACATTACCAGTTTATCAGACGACAAAAGGTTCAAATTGAGTGCTCTATCCTTGAACCGTTCTTGGTGACGCTGCTGTACTGATTTTGTGGAGGATGGGCGGTTGAAGGCATATACCTGAGCGATGGCTTCGTTTTCAAGTAGCTCTGCAAGGATCTCAGCGCCCAGATTTCCAGTGGATCCTGTCAGGAGTACAACAGTTTCCGACGAAGTACTGGCGGTAGAAGAGGCTGTAAACGGTGGGTCCATTCCTTGAGAGTGGACAGATATCATGTCCTGTATCGCTTCCTCGTGACTAATATGTAACGATGTTCGATTTGCGCCGCGAGTAAGCTCCATAATATACTTTGAAAGACTTGCGACTGTGGGATTGGTATATACGATATTCTGTGAGATGGCCCCGAGGTCAGCTTTAAAGACAGATTCATTGGACCCAATCCGCAGTGCATGGATAATCCGGACTCGGAGAATAGTTGCACACAAGCTAGTAAAAAGTCTGAATCTTCCTGAAATTTCGAACTTATGGCTTACCTATCGAAGCCATTATCGAACAAGTTGCTGAATGGGTCCACCGTGAGATGACAAAGTTCCTTGACTTGCTCTGCCAGCCAACGTTGCACCATCGTAGCATTCCAGATCAAAGGAGGCTCTACCGTTGAGCTGGTGACATTGAATTCGACTATCTCATATCTAGCGTCGTTATGAGTCTGGGGAGTTGTAGGTCAAGATAAAATTCGACACACGACACACATTTGGTCAATTTCCTTGGCATATTCCTTATAGGCTACCTTTCGCAAGACTGTTCCTTTTCCGGATCGTGGAAGTGGTTTTGTGGATGAAGTGACGAGAACCATCTCTTTGAATACTCTGCTAAATGCAGGGACTATCTCATTTGCTTTGACGATCATGGGCCTAACTCGGCAGGAGTCAGAAACTTGAAAGTGGCTGGCGCAAGAGGGTATACTATACTTACCAGATTCTGTTACGGAATTCGGAGACTTGAGCCAAATCGTTGATATCAATCACATTCCCTGGGGAAGGCTCAACGAGGGCTCCGGGCTGGTCACGCTCTTGTCCGAACATGATACAGTTCATGATTCTAAAAAAAAGTTAAGGGGGAAGATCGCGATGATAAATATTGCTCACAAAGGGCTTTCACCAACTATCTCCTCAAATAAACCTGGGACTGTCTTCTCACCCGAGGAGTGGATAATGACATCGTCCACCCTGCCCGAACTGTATCAGTGAGCTTAGCCGTTTCAACGTCTTATAATTATTTGACCCACATTGACCATAAACCCTTTTTGGTAGGATGGGGCCGCCAAAGGTCGGAAGTTGCATATCCATCGATATCGAAAAGATTTTTCATAGCAGGAGGATATGTATCCGAGTCCTAGTAGACAGTGAGCTTAGAATTTGACAGATTACTGATTTTTCTGATACTCACGATGATCTGGAGCTCGAAACTACCCTCAGGCTCTTTTTGAGCGAGCCACCTAATATTAACATTGTCCCCGAATCGATGCCAGTTCCAATCATCGACGTTGTCTTCTAAGGTCCAGGCGACGGGGATACCGATTTCAGTTGTGCCATAGACAGCGCGCAGATGAACACCATTCGAGACCAGCTCATCTCCCAAGGCAGGGGGCAAGGCTCCGCCTCCAAATATCTAATGAACTATCAGTTAGACTGAAGTTGAATAAGCGAAATACTGACCAAGACTTTCAGTGAGCGTAAGACATTTATGTGAGATGATGATTGAGCCCAGATTTTGATCATTGCGGGAATCGTCATACAAGCATCGCATGCTGTTTTCTGCAAATGGTCGATGGCAGTGTAGGGGGTGATCATAAACGGCGTGTCCTGCGGTGTTCGAACAACTGGTGGGTATATGCCAATTGTTATTCCGGTATACAGAGGAATAAAAAGCTGGAACAAAAGGCCTATTGAGTGGAAGGTAGGAAGTGACATCGCACCAACTCGAAAGCCGTGCGCGTGAAGTAAAGTTGAAGTAGCTAGAATCATTGTCAGGCTTTCCAAATGAAAAACAGGTGTAACATATTCTCACCGCTTGCGCCCCAGCACTTCGAAATAATAGAGTGAGTAAGCGGGATTGCTTTGGGGAGGCCAGTACTACCGGATGAGTGCAGATAGATAGCACAATCATCTGGGTTAGGATAGCTTAAGGGTGCTGGATAGGGGTTAAAAGGATCTTCCCGAGTTTCTTTTCCAAGCTTGGGGAATAGCTCATGTAGGGCTGGCACCTCCTCAAAGGCGACATTATATAAGTGATCACGACTTGACGTAAGCTCAGCTTCTACACTCTGCAGGAGATCATGCAAAGTGTGACTAGTGGTAAGTAATCGGGTGGCGCCGCTTTTTTTTCATCAGGTTTACCACTGCAGTAGGGGTGTTGCGATGTGAGATTAGCAGGGGCTGGCGTATCGTTAAATTCAATATTCTTCGTAGACAGTAATGAAAACACTTACAATTAGGCCAGCTTCGATCATTCCCGCTACAACTGCTGTGTAGACGATGGTATCTACCAACGCCATAATGGCTACTACTTGGCGATTAGAGCCAGAACGATTTGGTCGTATGAGATGCGCAGCACGATGAGAGGCACGAACAAACTCCAGATATTGGACTGTCGTCACTTGGTGTTCGCCTTCTTCTGCAAAGATGTATAGTGGTTGGTCTGATTTTCGCTCATGATGGAACCGTAAAAGCTGAGGAATAGTGGTTGACTGGTTCAAAGACGGAATCTCCATGGAAGGACGTGTTATGGAACGCTGCAACACGACGGTATATATACAGATCATTATATGCTGTGACGGTGCGGAAAAGTAATAACGTTGGTTGCCTTCAAGCTCTCGGGCCTATGTCCAAGCGATGTCATTGTACAGACTCATCCGATTTCATATCCGATTAGCTTGAGTTAAGCCTCCGCTTCTACATATGTGAACTGCTGGGCTAAGTACTAATTTACGTAGTTGTTGCTCGGTTTCGCCACTTGTATATTGAGTAAGTAGACTGAATAATTCAATTGATCCCCACGTCGTTGCGATTCCACAGTGTCGACCGTTCTACTTGTCTCAGCAGAAGTCATATAACAATGCTCTCAGGCTCAGGCTCATGAGACCTACTTGGGAGTACGAAAACATAAGTAATTAAGGCAGCTTCTCCGTTGTACCAGTGTCACGGTCTCCTTCGAATTCTGTCTTATGGATTAAGAATAAGTATCTGGGATAGATTGAATGCTAGATTTTCAAATTTCAGATCACCGATCTTCAAGCTTCAAGCAGAATCAGTGAGAAGCGAGTCTTAAGAGGTCTTAAGTTTAGTCTGCCAAGACGAAGAGCTTCAGTGACATTCTGGCTGTCTGACTATATAATTGATTTGCAAAACGAAGTAACCGAAATCATTCCGATATACCTACCTGGACTAGATATCTATTCTACGGTAAGTGGCACTAAAACCAGAATATTTGCAGAAGCACCACTCAATGGCGGGGCAAAGTGGCAAAAATCCAACTGAAAGGTCGAGACTAATGAGAGTCACGGATCCTTGGAAGGGAGGCAGATTATGGCAAGATCCACGGGTTTTTGTGTCAAAACCTCTTCCATAGAGCTCTAACCATCTGTCTTCTGAGGGTTGAATGTGCGCGCGAACCCTTGAACTGGGATAATCCCGAAGTCACGAGGGTGATTGTCCACCAGGATGGAAGACAACGATCCTCGCTAGAAGCGCTGCTTAACGTCAGGGTACGGAATCGGGAGCACTTGAATAGATCCAATGCGCTCAATACAGCTCCTAGGAATACCATGGACAAGCTTATGAATCATAACTCTCAAAGATAGAAGAGTAAAATCTTTAAAGGAGCTTGCGCAATCACCAGTAATCGCGCCACCCACTATGGCACTTGCATCCCTTCGAGTTAGAGTCAAAGACCGAAGGTTCGCAATGTCAAAGCGCGCCAAAGGGGATAGATACATTGCAAGCTCAGTCGTTAGACTTCCAAATATGGAAGGTATTCCTCCAGTGAAGAACAAAGGGCGTAATGAGTACATTGTCGTTTGCGACCGCATTTGCCTCTGTGCCATTGATCCTAGCCTGGTCAAAGTTCTTGGTGGGCGCATGGAAAATATCAGCAAGCGCTTCATGTCACTGCAACTAGAGACATCTTGTCTCACCGAGGCTGAAGGAAGTTGATCTCAATGATCTCTAGGAATCGAATAGAAGCGAGGATGAGCGTAGGCTTAACTGGCTCCACCATGCCGAGTGTCCGAATATCGATACATAACTTGGAAATATAAGGTGTCAGATGTGATGCTGAGTAGACAGTCGAGCGGGGGCTGGCGGCACAGGTTTCGTGACTCGGAGTATATGTTGTAGGGGCCCTTTCGCAGCCTCTGTGATAATGAACCGGAGGCTACTTGAATCCCTGTTGATCTCTTTACGGGTCAAGCGAGATTCACCTCTTTGAAGAGATGGCCGCGTGCACTAGCAAGAAACATCGACGAGACAGGTGAACATGCTTGCAGAATATGTGACAATAGTGTCCAGTATTTCTGAGGGCATTTGCGCGGACATGGGGAAAAGAGCGTTCAAGCTGTGAATTCAATACTCTGGCAGCGCTTCGGTTCGGTTGTGCTAAGCCGCGTGCATTATCACTCACGGTGATAGCGGTTTCTTCTCGTTGAGTAAGGTTTCTTTGACAAGCACGAGACACTATCCTGGACTATACCGTTCACTGTGGGGTCATCTAAACTGGCCAACATTGTCATTCTTCACACTAAGACGCAGTTGGTTCCTGCTCACCTAGTTTGGGCCAACAATTTCGGATATCGTTGCTGAGCATTTCCCACCGCCTCGGCCTGAGCAAATTGTGTCAACATCCACCGCTGGCCCGATGTATTAGATGTTTAATTTGTAGCCGGCTCGGTTACCTCGCTACGTTACACAGCGATCGCAGAAGATGACGTTTTAGCGGTTGCAAATACGCTCTAATAGTACGTTTCTCTGTTTTTTTTTGTGAAGTCGTTATATAAAATTCTTAAATGGAAGCAGATCGTACCGAAATCGTAACTGTCCTTTTAAACATCCTTCGACTGTCACTGGTACTACTGCCCCAAAAGATAATTAAGATCCCATGTCCGCTTCTCCAATGATACAGGAAAATACCCTCAGTATCATCTTTCCAGCACTACTGGTACTCAAGTCACCTACCTCTATTACCGTAAGGCAGCAGCAAGGCTTCTTGCCACTTCACTTCCTCTCGTCTCGCAATCCAGCGACCGTTAACAAAATATGCCCTAGCTAGTAAACCGACTACACCTCTTCCTTTTTCTTGCCTTCAAGCTTGCCTTTTTCACCACCTATTTATCGTTTACTACTAAAAATAATTACAAATCAAGCCAAGTACCTCTTTGCTTCTTCATTATTGCTTCATCAAGTTCATGCTTGCACACAATGCCACACATCATCTTTAACTTTTTTTTCCAAACTGCTGATTCTACGTTTAAGTACTCCGATGAGTACACCACAATACTCCTGCAAACCTTGACATGTATATGTATATATTTATCAGTTATCTACTTCCAATTTATCCTGGTCCTCAATCTCCTCTTTGATCCATCTTGCCCAAATTTTGCCACTCCTCATTCTCATGCTCACCCACTGCACTAATATCTGTTTTCCATGTAGCAGTCTGGATGAGGTGCCATCCCTCCAAGAGTTTGTTTGGGACCACATAGTATGTCTTTTGGCCAGGAAGTCTTTTGGTGCTCACTGCTCAAGATATTTCACTGTAGTCTGCTAAGCATTGAACATTCAGCGCATTTTTGTACAAGAGCGTCGAAAGGTAAGCTTTGTGATTTGAACCATGTTCCGAACCTGCATTCTGGCATTTTTGAGCACAGCAATCTATGATGGCTTCGCATATAAATGTGTTAGTTGTGCAGGTAAGTACCGTATTACTTGGAAAAACCAGCGGAATTGATTCAAGGATTATGTATAGGGGTTCAAAGCCTTGACAATTTTCTTAGCCTGCAACATCATTTCACATTCCATGTCTTCCGGAATTCCCAAGGTGCCAAGAGGGGATTGTGCAATTTGCTTGAGCACATCCCAAATCGAGTCGCAAGCCTGATGAGAATCGTCGACTTCTCTGTTGATATATGCCCGCATCACCTGCTCGAGCGACGGCTCTTTCAGGAACGATGTAATATATTCAAGTTCCTGCGAATTGAAAAGGGTTATGATCTCGAACACACAATAAAGAATTTGATACCCAATTACCTGCCCAGTTATTCGCACTTTTCCTTTGATGAGTTTCTGCAACAGTTTTTCACAGAGAACTGCATTGATTTGAAGGTGGATTTTTTGATCTGTGGCGTCAGAATCATCGATAGAGACAGACTCAGAAGATCTGGATTTCTTGCGTGGAGCTGTATCACAGGAGTGCGAGCGTTTTTGCGGAACCGTAGTGTGAATGTCTTTCTCCTCAGTCTCGGAAGACTTGGCTTCGGAGTATACCTTATCTACAATCAAAGCTTCACGTCGATACTATATTCAAAAAGAAATGAGCGTTTGATTGTAATGGACTGAGTAGGCAAACCTTTCTAGGTTTTAAGTTCGCTTCCCATCCTGGTTGTTCCCCCATAATTGCATACAGTGCATCTTCCCCGCAATTAATATGAACGCGCTGAAGGTAGGTTGTAGAAGACGGAAGCGAAATAGTATGGTATTGCCGAAAAGGCACTGATTGGATACGTGTAGAAGCACCGAATTGGCGCGCAATGAACCTCACGTTATTCTTCCAGATACTCTGTCGTGCCTTCAACTTCTGTTGCTTTTGTAACTCCTGGTCAACTTCCACACAAGGGTCGTAGTCGAGTAATACTTCATCATCAAAATCCAAGTATTCACTTGCATTTTCAGGAGCTATAGAGACACCCAGTGGAAGTTGGACAATGAACTTTTCGACGCCCAGGTACCCTTCCAACGTTTGCTCGGTGGGAATAACGTACGGTCCGCGTCCGGCACAGAGGCGTGGCTTCTTCGGCGAAGGAATCTGGGGAACTGGTCTAAACGCCTGGCGACGTTTATGAGGAGGTTTACTAGGAAGGTCCATGATCTGAGGACTAGGCTCAGAATCGGATGACTGAGCACTTGATTCGTCATCGCTATAAGAGTTCTCGGGTACAACATTGCCTGAGAACGCGGCGTTCATTGCGCTGATGAGATTGGGCTGCTCACTCTGAAGTTCGTAGAACGGAATCTGTGCGGCATTATTAGCGAAGGCTGAAGAGAGCGCCCCGACGAGGCTCATGCTAGTAGGATCCGAACCATCCGAGAGTTCGCGATCTTCAGCATCAAAAAGATTCGAACGAGAGAGAAAAGGTCTCGAATCACTGGATGCTGCAGAACTTTCGTCAAGCGGGAAGTCCGTGCTGATCGGAAATTTCTTCGGCCTCCCTACAGGTTGTTTGACGGCTATGCTAAAAACAGTAGCGGGGTGTTTTCTGGGTCGGCCAACTGGGCGTTTAGCAGGAGGCGGATCAAATTCTTTTGAGAGCGGCGCCTCGACTTGAAGGTTCTGGCTGGAAACATCCGAACCCGAGGGTTCGTTATTTCCAGAAAACGTAGATTTCGAGGTGCTGGATATCGAGGAACCTTCGTCAAGTAGTAGATGCGCATCGACAGAGACTCCATTCGGACCCCGCTTGATAGCTGCTATGGGAGCTCGAATAGGATGTTTTCTGGGACGGCCAACAGGACGCTTGGCGGGAGGTGGGCCTAATTTTGGAGGGCGCCCGCGTGGGCGTTTGGCGGGAGGTGGTCCTGATTTTGGAGGGCGTCCGCGTGGGCGTTTGGCGGTTCTCCCATCAGTGATAGTAAAATTCGTTCCGACTGAAAAAGGAAGATGATGATTCCCGCCGTCAAGTGAGATCAGATCATGTGTCACAGTCCTAGAGTTCAGAGGACCTCCACCCAAAGATGCAGGAACCACATTGGATAAAGAAGTTTGAGAAGATAAGGGTGGTGAAACAAGCTCCGGAGATAGGAAGGGGGAAGGCTGTTTTGTGTTCTTGGATGTGACGTATATCCGACTATCAACAGCGGACTGAAATTTGTGAGTCACGGGAGTCGTATGACCTCTCTCAAACATATTGGTGATTTCAGTCAGTTCATCATCAAGTTTTCCTGAAACCCATTCCTTGGAAGCTGGCGGGCTGTTTGTGCCAGTAACATGAGGCATTGAAGGAGTCAAGTCTGAACCGGCGACGCCTGTAGAAATGGGTCCTGTCTCGTAAGAGCCGGCTTTGACATGTAAACATGAGAAGATGAGTAACAATCTGCATACCCACCAGTCAAACCCAAACCACCAAAGCGTGGTAATAGGTGCGGAGCTACAACAACACTCATTGGTATAAAACTCTGCAGTACAGCTTAAAGCAGTCACTTTGAACCTAGATGCACAAAAATTGAGAATAGGTATTGTTGGAGTGTCAACTTTAAAAAAGAGAAAAGGAGTCGAACTGATAATAAGCAATAAATCCACTGCCAAAGATCTATAGAAATTGGATATTTTCTAGATTTCTTTTCCACTTGATTAAAACAACAGTGCAAAAATGGGGTATGAGACATATTTAGTCAAAGAGAGCGATACTGAATAGCGACATTGATGAAAGAAGTGAACGGGAAAGGAAGAAATAAAAAAACATTGAACATACCTTCTGAACGAAAAAATGAAGAGAAAGCGGTGGCAAAATAGAGGAAAAAGAAGAAAAGAAAGCAATATTTGTTGCCCTTTGTTTGGTTCCTGAGCTGATCAATTTCGTGTGTTCCATCACGTGAATTGTTAATTATTAATATAACGGAGATCGATCCAAATGACTATTTTTTCCTAGACGGAATATATTTTTGCCACATATACCAAGAATGGTCATTTTCGGCAACCTTTCCGTAAAAGATATCTCAGACTCGAGAGACAAACTGGACCCGCGCTTGTTAATCACTGATTCAAAGATGATAACCAACGTGATCGTTGATCACCATCGCCGGAAAAGGGAAACCAATCAAATTTACGGGGGTAGGACGGATACTCCAACATACACAGCCAGGCTAATCTATTTGCCTGAGGCTGGACGATCTCAAGGGCAAAAAATCGTAATTACATAAGTGCTCAGGCGCAATCAACAGAATTCGGTTTATGGCACTGCCGCGGAGGATTATGTCGGCTCATGCCAAATTAGGCTATGCCGGTGTGTGTGACCTACCGGCAATGGTAGCTCGTTCTCACGTTTTAACTGTGCATTCTACATGCTTTATACTTCCCCTCTTTTGAGCTTGTTTTCGCCAAATTCATCACAACATATTACTGCCTCTCGAAATGGCGCAGCCACAAATATAATACACAACCTATATCTTGTAGTACCGGGCCCTCTTGAAGCTTCAAGTTGGGGACCATAAAAAACACAAACAGCACATTAAGTTTGTATATGCCTGATTGGCTGAAGAGCAGTGTTGGACAGTCAGTACTAGTCAGGGTCAAAAGTCAGGTTGGGATTTTGCTGACATGTCAGCGACTATCCCCGACTCTGACCGAAGGGAAGGGAGGGTCTTGTAGGTGACAATTGAGTGTTTGATTCTTCAAAAATTGCCAGATTGGGTATTTCTTTCCCACCTGAGGTTAAGCCGCAATGCCGTTTGTTTCAGTAATTATGTGCCAACCTCTGCTATGCCGGTCTTTGATGTTGAGCCGGCATGCCAGATAGTCCCTTTTTGCCATTATTCTGATCTTCATATGGCCATCGGCTTGATTTCTTGGCTTGTGACTTACTTTGTCTAGACCCGAGTCCTGAGTCTGTCAACCAGACGAGAAATTCAAGTTTTTCAAGTTGCAAAGAGCCGGATGAAAGAAAGAAAAGGGAAGATTTTTATTACAAGATAATCACAGCTTTTACCTGAGCGATATTACTTGTACACGCAGTGTGTAGGTTTTGAAGCCTGAGTCATTCAACTTGAAGGACAGGTCTCAGCCTTACTTGCCGTGTCCTGAGTACAAATTGATATTTCTCGACTCTATTCAAGGCGACAGACTGGAACTTACAGCTTCAACCGCCAGAGCACATACAGCATTTTGTGTGTTTCAGTTTGTGCTATCCATCATTCTTGCATTATTCTAACATTATTCTAACAAAGATATATGATACTGATATTGATTTATCTAATTACATGTATAGAAGAATAAACTTATACTACTATGTTTGCACTAGGCCTGCCTCAGTCTGCCTTCCAATCTGCTCGCGCTCGCAGAATTTCCATGATTTTCTGCTTACTCCGCTACTACTACTGAGGTTTGCATTGGCCTTAATGTAGGGTGATCACACTTGTAAAACTCCTGTTCATCACGGATGAACAGACCAGCACAAACAAGGTTCCAGCTTGTTCCAGGAAATGATAATTTGCAGAAACACTTGGTGGGGATGGTAGGGCTGGATGGATGCAGCCAGTAGAAATATAGCCTATAGTATATCATATACAATTATTGAAAGCCACTGAAGATGTCTACATAGCTCAAACTCTGTATATTCCATGATGCAGTTGCTGACTTGAATATTCTTCTGCTTCTGATGGCTTCAGCAAACTAAACATAGCCTATGCTTATTGTGCAGCTTCGGTTAGGACCCTCAAAAAGGCTGCGGAATTATTGAAAAAACATCCAGGATATCACTACCCAATTACTACCATGATTTATCAGTATGATGCCATAGAAAGTCCAACAGAGGTCTCCTGTTGTGAATCTCGCTATCAGCACAATCTATCCAGCCCAGCCCAACTCTCTTCTTGGATGATTGGATAGTCAAGGGTCCTGGTCAAGCTCTAAGTGAAGGTAAAGGTGCAGAATACAGTATATACATATAGAAGTTTGGTGTGATGGATGTCAGCTCTGGCAAGATAATACCTGTGAAATTTCTGATTCTTCCTCCTTGCTTGTGCAGCTGCCATTATAAACAATGAAGGCACCCCCTCCTGTGCTCGTTCTGAGCTGTATGACTCTGGTTGTAGTCATCACATTAGTCCTTATCATGATGACTTCAAAAAATTTGAGGAGATCCCCCAAAATCCTTCTGTGCTGCAAACAAGGAAATGTTCAAGGTAATGGGCACTGGTTCTGTCACCATCAATATTCCTGTTGGAGTGGGATAGTTCCTTTTAGCAACCCTGTTGCCTCATGACAACCCCCCGGCAAACCCTTTCACTATCTAGCAACCTTTCCGGACCTCCAAGTGTATGTGCCGGTAATGTCATGTTCCCATTCCACCGATCACTGCCCTTCAAGTTCTCCGCTCATTGTCCTGCCACCCGCAGATTGCCCCATTTACCATATGTAATGAAAGCATTCACAAATGTATATCAATGTAGTACTACTGCTGATTATTTACAATGCAATCCTCAGAACACAATGACAAAATGGGCTCTTCAGCAGGATTGAAGAGCTACAGTTTGTTAACTAATATGTATATATTAACTATGTATTGTAATGGATATGTTCTTCATCACATCTTCAATGGTCTCAGACTCTGACCCTATTGCTTGAGAGACATTCCTGACTGATTCTTCTGGCACACTAATTGGTCTAGTTTGTACTAACTAGTCTTTGAAATGCATTACAAAACAACTGTAACAACTAGCGAACAATACCACTAATTTGTGTGGTTGTTACGGTGGTTGAGAATGGGCAACTATGAGTTGCACAAAAGAACTACCTCTATAAGTGCCACATGGCAGGCAATCAAATCTTATTGGTGCAAGTGGGAGAGTTGTCAGAGATTCCTCTAATAAATTTCAAAAAGGGGTGAAGTGGTACTTCAACAACCAGTGTTTAGGAGTTTCGCTTCTTTTGTAACCTGCTGCATAAATCTAGTTCTGTAGAACTGAGTGTGGGAACCGGCGTGTAGGTAAGGTTGAAAGTAGTCCTGTAAGACTTGGTCAAAACCCAAGTGTGTGTGTGTAGTGTGTAACTGTAACCGAGTTTCAACATTGTGCACTCTCTTTGAACTACGCTTCAAGGTTGTGTAAGCATGAGACCAACTCTGGGTCAAAGCACAAACACTGTAAGACTTATTGATCACTTTGATCTACTTGTCAAACTGAAAGGAACTTCTTGTTTCTAGGAGATGGACCACACTCTTAGTGGTACAGCAACAAGTTTAACAAAATGCCCCCACTAGAATGGCAAGTCCAAACACTTCACAAGTTATAACGCCCTTAGGCGAGAGTCTTACGTTCACACGAAAGAGCACGACAAAGGCTATGCAATTGTGTACTCGTAGTGTAGAAGAACTACAGTATTTTATGTAATTCGACTAGTTATAGTAATCAAAATGAATATAATAGAAATGATATCTAATTGGGTGATGGGATGGGATAAGAGTCGCAATGTGACAAAAGTTAAGGAAATCAGGCAAGATGGGGAGGAGGTGTTACACCCTCCCCCACTAGATTAGTACCTAGGGTACTAATCGAATGATATGATGGGATAGATCCCCAGTAAGACGTATTACTGGGGGAACTATCCATCAGATTCATCCATCTGGGGAGGCATATCTCCAGATGATGAAGGAGGTCCTGCGGGAGCAGGTCTGGATGAAGAAGGAGCTGGAGCAGTGGCTCCAGCAGCAATGTTAGTTGTCATTGACGAAGTTGATGCAATAAATGAAGCCTGTGGCACAGGCACAGGCGGCAGGTTGAACACTTGCGGTGCCATAGGCACCACCATTGGAGTAAGCTGGACATCTGTGATGGTCGGCGGGCGATTGTCTATTGTACCCGTAAGAGTACAATAGTGATCATTGATCCCAGCGGGGAGACAAAGATGAGGGGGTATGCACCCCCTGAGTATAGAAGCAACTAATGCTGCTTCCGCATTACGTGGGCTGAATGTTTGCAGCCAGGTGGCTGCATGCAAAGCGGAATCTTGAAGATCCGCAACAGAGATTCCTTGCTCAGCAAAGAATCGGGCAACATCCTCGATGGTGCCATTGAGGTAGTTAGCAAACAATGTTTGCAGCGGAGGAGGCGAGGTGATTGTAATTTGCCCCATAGCCACCAAATGGCAATAATAATGATGACAGAGGATAACCTCCGCTATTTGGGTATTTACGTGTAGGTATGCGAAAGGTGCTATAAAACAACCTAACAAAAAACACTACCGCACCTAACCAGACTATCGATATGTAAGGGAGCGAGGGCGGGTTGTCAGAGATTCCCCGAGGGAAAGCTTTGTAATATCGGATGTATGTGCGCGACTGCTCCAGGTTCAAGACTGTAGCGCTAACGTGGGTAACTAAGCTTAGACAACTCTTAGAACTAAGTTGAGAGAAGCCTAGTTGGGGTGTATGAGTGTACGAGGGAACCAGGTGTGTATGTCCAAATCAATTAACCAAAACCAAAACCAATACAACGAAACTAAGGTTCTCCTAGGCAAACTCTGGCTCTAGCTAGAATAGTAATCTCGAGGTTTGTCAACAACCCTAGGCAAACTCTGGCACTAGCTGCTGTGACGCCGTAAAGTCCTCGACCAAACTCTGGGCCAAGCTACGATATTGTGAGTGAACTTAATCACTAGGAACTCGTACCACAATCTTAGTGGCTCGTCTAACTTCGTGAAGAAGTCAACTAAGGAACCCTCACTCTGGAGCCGAATAATCCCTTACTAGAAGCCGTCCCCTCTAAGGAAGCAACTAGATTTGAGTCGATCTGGAGTTCGAGAGAACTCTACACACTTAAATTTGATCAAGATATAAATGGGCTTTGCGAAGCGCGTGAAGTTTATTACTTTCTTAAGATAACCAAGTCAGGAGGCGTCATGCTACTGATCCCGTGGGGACGTTCTACGGAGCACTGGTCTTAGCAGTCAAGTCGAGGGCAAGAAACTTGTCTTATTGAATAAATATATCTGGCTTATATACTGAGTAGAGAGAGTTTAATATGAAAAATAGATGAAACAGATATGGAGAGAGACGGAAAGAGAGTGGAACAGAGGAATCTGGCTCGGAAAGGAAACTCCAGCCTATATATGGTACACAATGATAAAGAAATAGTCCATTCTTGGGTATATATCAGAGGTAAAATATGATTTCGTGAGGATTAACATAGTTTTAGAGTGTTTTGATCCGAGCGAGGTTTCTCCGATTACTCCACAATTCTCCGGGGTCAGGAGTACCTTTGCGCTTCATGATCACTCGCCGCCCGGTTTCCCTTGGGTGAGTTTCATTCTATTCCTCGGATAGTTCTGTCCATCCTGAGTGTGATTAACATTCTCTCGAGAAGATAGCTTTCCAATGACACCACTTATGATAATCTCGAGCAACTGCGCTGAGTATGTACAAGTGATTCCCGATAGTTGGCTTTAACGGATAAGACCTTCCGTGTATGGTTTCTAAGATCAAATGTTTCGATTTGCCAAGGCTATCCCGGCGCGTAGCTTTCCGTAGGACCGCTAAGCATGTTTCTACCGTCCTCACGGTTGAGTTGTTGTTAGACAAGAATATGGTAGAAGCAGGAGATGGGTAGAAGCTCCTGCTTCTACCATATTCTTGTCTAACAACAACTCAGTGTCATTTGACATTGATAGTAGCACAGGTCCAATGGACCTGGATCCATCAACAACAGGAGCACCTGCTCCGTCTTTGTCCTATGCAGGAGTGGCTACTTTGCCACCGATGGTTGGATTCGCTATGGCGAAGATGCCAATCTTGTCGAAGTCAATGACAATCGATGAATTCCCATTTCATATGGGACTCACACCGCTTGCGAGGCTACCCTCACTAGAGCAGAAAATCTTATATTCCCGGCTAACAGCCGAGAATCCATCTGGTATCTGAGGATACTTTGTGAACCTATGTTCACAAATAGACATGGATACAACACCTCACGGTGTTGGACCCTATACTGGGTCTTAGACCAGGAAGTCTGATCTCTCTGAAGAGGAGACCTAACTCACATAAGTGAGTTACAACAAACTCTGCTCGTCAACTGGTTTGAACCAGTTTTCATATCTATTGCCTGTACTGCTAAGCAGGACAAGGCTGCTGGCACTCTGAATGGAGAAAAGAAGAAGAAAGGGAAAGGCCATATGAAGCCCACCCCCTGTGGGATGGTCTAGCAGTACTACTGCCAGACCCTCATCCATTTGAATGGCTCCTGCGGGCACTGTACCGCGAGCCAAACTCTCACCGCTGTCCAGAAATGGTATGGCTGATGCCTGGGCGGCATATCTCATCACCCCACAAGGGTTGACAGTGCGCCCTTTGGGCATCATGTACCATGAAGACAGTGCAGTAAGCAAACACTCCATTCGTGGATGCCAGCTGATGAATACAAGGCGGCCTGACCCATCGGTGTTTCCTGTCAAGAAGTGAACCATTTATATAGTCTGGGAAGCATATCAGGTCAGACCTGATATTGTGGCCTTTTGGTCCAGTTGGAGCGCATGGCTGTCTTTCCAGAGTCATGTGACTTTACATTTCCCAGACTGGCTTTCCTCCTCATAACGAGGAGAGCCATGGCCATGTCTTGTGGACAAATACCAGTGGTATCCCTCCAAATTGTCTGACTATCTGTTGCACCTCTCTTGGAGGCTGCGAATTTTGCACGTGCTGTGTCATTGTAGTCTTGCTATAAATCAGTATACCGTCTTGTAAGAGACAATAAGTCATGGCTAGTGGTGCCAAGCTGGATAGCCAGCTGCACTGCTGATTTGTTTTCATTGTTTGGCACATTGTGTTGATGGTGTTGCCGGTAGTACTCCTCTTGAGCATTACCAGTGGTGGTCCAACTAGGGTCTGCCATAACAAATGCCTCCGTCGAATGCTGGAGGAAGTTTTGGCAATGTGGACACATCCCCATGGGCAAAATCTTGTGAAGACGACACCCTATATTAGGGTGGAATGTCCACAATAATTGGTGTCCAATGTTGTTGAGTACCTGGTTGAAAGCCATTGATGATGACCCCGTACCTGCCATGTTAATGGCTTGTTGTAATCCCGCTGGTTCAGCAGGATATGCATTTGCTGTGCCAAACACAAGTTGTGCTGGCAGGTTTGCGCCAACAGTTCGTTAATTTGGCATCAACTGATTGCTCAGTTGAGCTGGTATGGAAGGTGGAGATAGTGCTGGTTGCCCAGCGCCATTGTTTTGTTGTTGTTGCTGCCGGAGCAGTGATGGTGGTTTGTTGTCTTTCGATGGCATGTCTTTCTCCATGGTGGTGAAAAGGTGAGTTGGGAAAGATAAAATTTTTGTTTCCCTTTTTATAGGCACAACATGAGGTGTTGCCCAATCGTGGCTGTACATAAGGCACAGCCACCAATGGTTCAGCTTCACGATCTGCTTTGTGAGAGCCTGATGGACAGCGACTGAGCTGCATATCCATCCCATCCACTGACTTGGGGATGGCGGCGGTGCCCATATGCAAGGAACAAACTACAATGGTGAGAGACCAGCTGGTAAATATCTGTTGGGGACTGAGATGGACTTCTTGACCAAAGTCATTGGTGGTCACAGTGGCTTGCTCTGGGATGTTGGCTAGGACCAAGTTTCAGATTGTATTGTCATAGTAGATGGTGCATTTGGTGATTCCAGAGTTGTCATCTTTGAAGGTAAGGTTGGCAATGACTCCAAGAAAACCATTGATTGGAGAGAACAGCTTGGAGATGTGAATGGCTTGACCTCCAGCGGCTATGGTAAACTGACCCATGGTGGACAGGTGGTAAGCAGAGAGGTCAGGATCAATTCCTCAAATGAGATGAGAGACGGGGGTGGTAGCAGGGCTGCCATCCAGCTTACAAAGGCAGATGGGGGAGGAAAGGTCAAGGTTGGTACCTGAGGTGGTATTTGTATTATAATATACACTGATAACTTCTTGGTAGTGTATTATAATACCATTGATAAGGCCTAGGGGAGGCAGTATTATAATACCACTGATAAGAACCATGATGTTGTACTGAGCAATGTCACAGGCAGCTCTCATTAGGGTTAGCACTTCAGCGACTGTGGCAATGAGTGGATTTTGGTTGGCTGGAGTTTCTTGCCAGGCATTGGCCTGGAAGGGGTCAAGGCCTTCAAGTACTACCTTGATGTTATGAAGGGAAAGTCACCTGGGAGTGTGCATCATTGCGGACAGGCAGGATGGATGACCATCAAAGGTGCCAAAAGGGTAGCAAATAACAGGAGCCTCTTCCTCAACACAGATTGGGGGGTGGGGTTGGTTGTGCACAGGAGGGGAGGAGAGACAAGGGCAAGGTTCAGGGTGGGGAATGTAGGTGGGTTTTGCTTGGCCATCTGCACCATGGAGTTTCTTTGCAGGAGGGGCGTTGCGGCGGGACTTGATGAGGCACATGAAGGAGGGTTTTGGGGTAGACTGGTTGCTGTCAATGGCAGCTTCACGGAGGCACAGTGTGCTGGTGAGAGGTTGATCATCCTCATAGCACTCCAGGTGTCATTGACAGGTGCTGGAGGACTGATGCTTTTGGCTCAAGCAGCATTAGTAAAGAACTGTTTGTTGTCAGAAGTAGAGCGGTGAGCATGGTTGGAAATGTTATTGGAGCTGTCATTGTTGAAGGGGGAAGGAGATGAGGGAGCGGAGGGGGGGTTGATTTTGGCAGGGCGTCGTTTCAGACAGAATTGCAGAGGGAGAGGTTGAATGAAAAAACTCTTACCCTTGGCTTTAGCTTTCCCTTTATTCCCAGTGGCAGTAATGGCAAGAATGGGTTCACGGGGTTTTGCCACTTCACCCTCGGCACCTTTGGAGATGTCGACGGCAGAGGCTGCACAGCTCTGAAGTACATGAGTGGTGGTGGGAGCTTCAGCTTGGTTGGAGACAGTCTTGCAATTCTTATTGCCTTTCAGAGCCGTAAGGGACATAGAGGTGGGAGCAGGAGGGGTGGCATCAGAGTTATCTGCAGGAGGAGGGGTTGCCTTGTTGTTGGTATTGTTGGTGTCAGCCATGGCCTGTCCGTCAATGGGTTCCAGTGGGGCAAAGCAATTGTTAGAGCGAGGAGAATGAATACTATTGTTGACACCTTCAGAGGTGGCAATGGCAGCCAAGATCTTCCTGGGTGAGGTAAAGGTGATAGGAGGCAACAACAGAGAGCAATGTGTGACAGTTGTGAAGCTGTCTTGGGACTCAGTGAGTTGAGTAGAAGGCATGTTGGGCAGAGGTGAGTGTGTTAATGTAGTCAAGAAAGAAGTAGTTGGGTACAGAGATTGAAGGGAGAGTGGCTCTGATTTAAAGGTTTAGAAAACAATCAAGTTCATTGTTGTAGTCATACCATGAGCTTCTTTGTGGTCTTTGTTGTCACATCCTTGTTGTAATCACATCAAGGCTTTGAGTCTATCAGGGCAAGGCAATATTTATTTTCCTGTTGCCATGTATTCATGTTGTGTGTAGTAAGGGTCGCTGTTACATTCATGCCTTTCCATCATTATTTCCGAGATGCTCCGACTCATTCCGAGACTCTCTGAGACTTCCTCACCTTCTCTCACGATCTCTCACAGCTCCGATAGCTCCCACGACCTCTGGCGGCTCCGAAACTCCATTCTCTATTTTTATCCCTTCTGATATACCTTTGGACTTCACAAATTCACTCCTACTTTGGCACTCACATTTCCGACGCCTTTATCGGCCATACCTTCGGCCCAATATATTGGCCGACTCTTTTGGTACTCATTACTTTCCCACGGCGGTCCACAGTGCACTGATGTTCATCTCTTTTGTCTTTTCTACTCTATTGCTTATTGTTTTATCATTTGTATTGATTCCACCTCATTCCGGCCTTGGCACTACCTTGGTCTGACTTTATTGTCTTTATTTAACAATTAGGTCACTTGTATATAAGCTAGGTACTTTGTACTATTGTTCCTCAGCCAAAAATCATGAGTTACACAAATTACACAAGTTATCATACTTTTCCAAGCTTTCCTTTAAGTCCTTTCCTTGTTCCTTATACTCGCCATTCTGTCCGATACCGGCTGACTCGGCTCGGTCCTTACCTCGGACATATCTCGGACCATTCTCACGCTCATACCTCAGTCCGACCTTGGTGATTTCTCGCACTTTACTTCCTTTCCTTCTGGGACAACCTTGGTGGTGTGTTGGGGGTGTTGCTAATAGCTTCACCAAAGTCCCACCGTTTCCTTGGCCTTGTAGTCTACTCTGGATATCATTCCCATGATCCTGATCTTGCCTTTCGGCCCTACATTGGCTCTGCTTCCATTCCGGCCTAGGTTGCACAACCTTGTCAGTTGCACAGGCAAAAGAACACAACTGTTGGTGATGGGCATGGTGGAGAGAGAGATAATGGTGGACCATTAATGGTGCCAGAGTTGAGGGCAGGCGTCTGTTGGATTTGAGGTTTTGCAATGACATAATTGTGATTGCAGTCACAGAATTGTTCTGGTGACTAGCTGAAAGGGCTTTGTTTCAGGGCCACTTGTTTTGCCACTCAAGTGGTGGTGGTTGATCAGGTCGCAGCAGTGGGGGACTGATAGTATTCTCAGCTAGAAAGACATCCAGAACCCGTTGTAGAGAGCTCAGGCAAGCCTCTACTCAGGAAACAAACAAAATCCTTGCCAACCTTGCCACAGGTCACGTGGAAAAGAACCGGGATGGTGGTGGTTCAGGATCAAGGAGCCCCCAAGTCCCACAACTTCATAACTGTCCCCCAGTCCCTCAGGTAAGCTGTAGGTAGTAAAAAACTCTGACTGTAAGTATGTTAGGTACATGTTACTATTATAGTATGTAACCAACAATGCCACGGGGCCTTGCAAAGGCTGTCGCAAACTGGTATAGCTACTTAATTACTTATCAAAAGAGTCGTGAGTGAGTACTATACCCCGCCATAAGTGAGTATTATTTCAATGAATATTCATGTCCATTCAAGTTTCATTCATGGCATTCTTCATTTGAGGCACTCAAACAGTGGGTGTTTCCGTGAATGCCCATTCTAGGTGGTAAGGCATTCAAATGTGAATATGGACTTTTGAAGGTGCATATCCACGCCATGAATGGCGAATGCATTCAAATGCCCAATTGTGCCCATCTCTAACAGTGTTGCACAACCTGCAGCTTTGGCCAGTCATACAGGGGCTCCTGTCCCTCATCCACCCACCGCAATGACAATGTTGTCTGCCACCAACACCACCCTTCAAGTAGTGGCCACAAATTCAGTATGCACTGCACCTTCCAGTGCAGTGCCTGCTACAACCATCACTCTTCCTCTGAAGCAGCACCTACATCCACTGAAGACATTCAGCAGATGGATGAGATGTGAGTCTCAAAGGTTATGCCAACCTTTGAGGCACCCCACATTATGCCAACACTGGAGTCTCCTCTCCATCTTCATCATTGCCTTGCTTCTGCAAAGCTTGTCTTGCGAGGGAGGGTGTAATGGCTACGCTGTTACTGGTCTTACGGTGCTACGTTGCCATTTACTTTTCTTTTATATTACAATTTATTCATTTTGTATATACTACTCACTGTACAACTTACATAAGTAAGTCTTCTTTTACCCGGGTACACACCACGGTCCGGGGTGTTTTTCCATTTCTGGAAAATGACTGGGAAACGTTTGTGGAAATTTTACCTTTCGCTGTAAGTTTCACGGTCGAAAAAATACATCTATCCCAGCCGTGAAAACTTTCGGAATTATAACTTTCACGCCAGATTTCCTGTTTCAGATTATCTCGGCAATTGAATACCTTTCACAGCCGGCATAAATTTCCTTTCACGGTAGAAATACAGCCTGGGAAATCATCCCGAAATTGTCCCCTTTCACAAAATGTTTCCTTTATGAGTAATATATACTATCCCGGCCGTGAAAAATATTGATATAATTGCCCTTTCACGCTTGAAATTAATCAATTTTCCCGGCCGTAAAAGAAATCGGGCAATGAGTGGGCAATGAATGGGCGACAATTGTCCACTCAACAGGTTCTCAATGGAAGCAGAGGATGCTCAGGTTCACAGTGGGACATTGGGTGGACACCCGAGCCACTCACTAAGCCATTATCCCGTAGATTTTTTGGTTGCTTTATTGTCTGTACAGGCTCAAACTATTCACTACCTTGACGACCACGTTAGGTCCTTCTACGGCGGCGCGCAAACTCACCTACAACAGCCTACAACTTCCCAGTATTCTCCCATCAGCCTCCTTACAACCTCCTTACATTGACGTTATGCTGTACCTACTATCCTATGTTGTTTGGAATGGTTTTGTCACCCTTGGCTTGTGGATGGTAAAAAAGGACGGTCTGGTCTGAATTTCCAGGGTACAGTTATATGAAGTCCGGCCAAGAGTAGCTGTGGCTCAGCCTGACCAACTCGACCAAATGAGCCAACCAAGCTAAAGCCTCATTCACACCGCCCCCTCCACTCTGGACATAATTGACCTGAAGTTTGATTCTACGCGTTGGTGCAACACATCCGGCAGATGGTCCATCAAGGTTATACGCCACATTTCTCTGTCCTTGGAGATGCACACAGCTTCAGGTTTTGTCTCTTGAGGTGACCAAGAGGATGATGCTGATGTTGTATTCTAGGAGTCACCCTGAGGCAACGGTGACTCCACTGAAGGATTTTAGATTTAATGAACTAGGGTACCAAGTAGTGCAAGAGGGCAACGAAGGAAATTAACACACGGTGAGCCTCCTCACATCCTCCTTACATCTCACGCCTCCCCGCATTTTCCATACATTTTCCATTGAATCTGGCTTTACAATCATGTATCAGCGAAGGAAATTAACACATGGTAAGCTCACACCCCATGCCTCCCCGCATTTTCCATTGAATCTGGCTCGCAGAATGGGATGCTTTATGGTTCAAAGGCTTGGAGTCCTTGTTTTCAGTTTTCAGTGTCCTGGGCCTTTCTCCCAAATAAACAAAGATGCCTTCCGCGAAGAATGCCTAGCTGCCCTAGCGGCTACAGTAGGCGAGGCGTCCACGGCTCAATTTTGAATTGAGTATTGGTCCAGCCAATGTGCCACTAATCAACTGTCATTTTGTTCACCTAGGAAGGGATTTAGGCAGACACAAGCCGAGACTCCACCTAGGATAGATTACTAGTTAGTAGGGCAAAGGTGGGTGTAGTCTCGAGAACCAGACTCTGAAATACCTACGCACTGTGTAATTATTAGAAAAGAGAGGAAATTCTTAGTGGTAATTATTCATCTGAGATAAGCTGCAGGCATGTTGGGCAAGAGGGAAGACTTGATCCCACTAGAGAGGCTCTCAAACTAGTGCTGGGGCACAAGCTTAAAGAGAAGGAGAGCGGTGTTCTCAACACGTGGAACACATTGGTGCGAGGCTGCGATCTCTTTGATCCTTCAGGCTTTGTGATCCTTGGTAGCACTAGCATGAGGAATCACACAGTAGCCTTATCACACAAAGCTGGGGGATTTTAGTGCTGAAAGTGCCGTTGCAACTTAATCACCTTCACTATACCTTGTTTCCTTTTGTCAATACTTTCATTGATCTCTATTATAAATTTTACTACTGTTTTGCTCCTTATATTCAATCTTCCCCATACTTTGCTCCATACTGCTCTACACTATTAACTACCTCGATGACCACCTTAGGACCTTCTACGGTGGCACGCACACTCACCTCCTCCCAGTATTCTCCCATCAGTCTCCTTACGACCTCCTTACGCTTTGATCAATCTCTCAGATCTCTATTGATTTATTGATTGAATTGACGTTATTTATGCGGTACGCTGGTACTAGGCCGACTTATCCTACGTTGTTTGGAATGGATACCTCACCCCCCGGTTTGTGGATGGTAAAAGTGGATGGTCTTGTCCTGATAATGCGTTGGCTGAAGAGCTGAGGATTCTAAGATTCAGATCTCTGTATTCTTTGTAGTGCGTGTTTCACTATCTTTGTGCCTTACCCATTATTCCTCTCCCGCTCTTGAAGCTTCTCCGTACTACCTAGGGTGTTTATAATGTCAGTGCAGGGATTTGTCAATCCTTTCTGTCCTCCCTGATTGTGGTAAAATCTGTTTCCTCTGGTTCCTTAGGAAGTCTCGCATTCATTGATCCTCGCTTGGATCATATATTATCTTTATTCAACGCAGGTGATCTAATGTTGTGGATATTTGAAGGATGTTAAACAGTCCATCCGACTCCAGCATTTAATGATCGGGTTCTGGTCGGGTTCTGGTCAGGTTCATTGGCTCATGAAATTGAAATTCACTTTGGACTTCATATAAATCAAGGCTTCAAGGAATGACAACTTGCCAGAGGACCCCTGATTATGGTAGGCGCACCCAGTGACCCCTCCAGGGTAGCCTTTCGCTTTGGCCCAAAAGTACCTGATTTTTGCCTGAAAATTCACCTATGGGCGGAGGCCGCAAGTTGCCTAGTTACTCAGAACCAATACCAGCTACCCCAAATAGCTAAATCTGCCAGAAATCTGCCAGAATTTTGCCCAAAAAATCGCACTGAGTCTGCGTCAAAGGCAGCCATTTTTGCCCAAACTTAGACCTAAGATGAGGTCAAAGATCATCTATGTTAAGCCCATGAGTGACTGGTGCAGCCAGATAGACCCAGTATTAGTAAAATTAGAAGACTTGTATCCTATTTGAACTACAATGAAAGGCCCGTGAGATTACTGAGAGCTTACTTACCTATCCCAGTATCATTGAGAGGCTTTAGCTCATTTGATAGCCTGGACGTTAGTGGCCTGTGCTACCATACTTACTAAGTAGTAAGACTGGGATGTTTGGCGTTCAGGATTGAGATTGAACCAGTGCCTTATATTCAGGTTCATCATGGGCTCTTATCTACCCCTTAGAGGCATTTATTTTATTATCTATACAGAAGGTTGTGAAGCGGCAATTTAGATTACGCCTCATGCGACCAGATGAAGATTCATGACATTCCATCGATGTACACCCTCCGGGTCCCCATTGACAAAATTTTTTCATCCCAGTTAGCTGCACGTTCAGAGTGCTCGTTGACAAGTCAGAAAATATCCTGTGCATTTCTTGGAACCATAGAAATAATCCGGAGATCATGCTCCTAATTATCAAGTTCAAAATTCTGGAAACTTAGAAACCCCGCAGCACCAAAGTGGCAAATGATTGGGTTTTGGTTAGTTCTGGTCGAGTTCTGGTCGGGTTCAAGTTTTGGTCAGGCTGAGCCACAGCTACTCCCGACGGGACTTCATATAACTGTACCCTGGAAATTCTCACCAGACCGTCCTTTTTTACCATCCACAAGCTGAGGGGTGAGGAAACCATTCCAAACAACGTAGGATAAGTCGGCCTAGTACCAGCGTACAGCATAACGTCAATTTGATCAATAAATCAATAGAGATCTGAGAGATTGATCAAAGCGTAAGGAGGTCGTAAGGAGACTGATGGGAGAATACTGGGAGGAGGTGAGTGTGCGCGCCGCCGTAGAAGGTCCCAAGGTGGTTGTCAAGATACTAGCTCTACAGCACTACCACACCTTACTCCCTTCATCCTTCTGCTCTCCTCTCGTCGCCCTGTTGGTGACGCGTGTGCGAAGAGATAAGTTGATAAACTTAGATTCTCTGATTTGTTGAGCCTGTACAGACAATAAAGCAACACAAAAGTCTACGGGATAATGGCTTAGTGAGTGGCTCAGATATCCACCCAACGTCCCACTGTGAACCCGAGCATCCTCCGCTTCCATTGAGAACCCGTTGAGCGGACGATTGTCGCCCACTCATCGCCCAATTTCTTTTACGGCCTGGAAAATTGATTAATTTCAAGCATGAAAGGGCAACTATAACGATATTTTTCACGGCCGAGATAGTATATATTACTCATAAAGGAAACATTTTGTGAAAGGGAACAATTTCGGGATGATTTCCCAGGCTGTATTTCTACCGTGAAAGGAAATTTATGCCGGCTGTGAAAGGTATTCAATTGCCGAGATAATCTGAAACAGGAAATCTGGCGTGAAAGTTATAATTTCCGGAAAGTTTTCACGGCTGGGATAGATGTATTTTTCCGACCGTGAAACTTACCGCGAAAGGTAAAATTTCCACGAACGTTTCCCAGTCATTTTCCAGAAATGGAAAAACACCCCGGACTGTGGTGACACTACCTGCTATAAAGCTTGTCGTGTTCACTCATGTGATTTAAGCAACGCCTCTGAGAGGCCTTACACTCTGGGATATCATACTTACTAGTTCTACAAAAAGGATTTGGCAAAAAATATTTTCTAATAAGATCTTACTGCTGTAGTGCAAAGGGCTAATGCTCCTGCAGGAAAGCCCTGACTCGATTCCAATCACTTGATTTTCTCTGTGTGAGCTTTTAGTGATGAGAAAAAGCCACAAGAAGATCAGGGCCATGTGTGGGCCCTCCTTTGCTTTCAACATGCTGAGTGGAAATGGTTATGAGCCCTTGTTGGGCCTGATGAAACTAGAAGCTGAAGGTGACCAGTCAATGATTTGTCTTATGGTTGGGGATTGCTGCGCAGCAGCATTAAAGATTGACTAGTATGGATTGCATATACTTTGTCATATGCTGTATTGCTCCAAACATCGTAGGAGGCCATAGAATAGAGAATTGCCGTGATAATTGCCGAGTTCCGTACCGGAAGACAATAGAATCTAATAGAATACAAATACTTACAGCTACAAGTTTGACCTTCGACCACATTCATGTCATCCTCGTTTTCAACGTCCCTCGTACTAACCCAGCCCCAAACATGCGGCTTCGTCATGTCTTTATTCTAGGTACCGGGAACCCGCGGACGACTCAATGAGACTATTGTATTTTTGGCCGGCAGGCAGTCTCAACTATCAATTGCCAGACGATTCATGAAATCGATAATCATTCATGGCGCTTATTTATGCACGACTTTGCTCTACCCGTATAATCTGGAATCGCAGAGAACAGTCTTGACCATGTTGCTATTTCCAGAATTGCAATTCCTGGTCATAGACTTTCTATCCGATTCAACCTCCGACTTGAAAACTTGTTCTTATGTGTGCCATTTCTGGCGTGAGCGCACGATATACCATCTATTTGCCTCTCTGGATGTCTCCAAGTACTCACTTGACAGGATCGACCCGATCCTGAAGCTGAGCACTTGCAATTCCACAAAACGAATCTCATTGGAGAATTGGGCTTACTTGAAAAAGGCAAAGCACTTGATGAATGCTACCCGATATCTGTCCTTTACCTTCGACACTAGATTTGGAGATTTCACTCCAGACGACTATCTTCAGCCACTCCCTTCGCCACTACCGCGACTTTCTGCGTTGGAAATCCACTCCTGCTATCCTAAATCCGCCGCACAGTATGCCCACTTTCTACAAAGTTTCTGTTCTCCAAAGTCACCCCAAACAATTGGGTTGTCGATCTCCAGAGTATTTTCTGTCCCGGGCCCTGTGTCTGCCCCGTTACGGAGCGCAACTCCTATGTCCATTAAATCATTAACATTAGGGAAGCTCGATGCTAAACTTCAAGACACGCTCTTCGTAGGCTCTAGTGCCGTTTTTGACCTTACTGGTCTCAATCAGTTGAGGGCGTGTACCTTCGCCGCAGAGTGTACCGCCATCCTTCAGAAGTATGGGAAAACTCTTCAACACCTAGAACTATGGCTCTTCCGTCCCACACGTACGTGTCGCGTCTACTAGAGAACAAACATTAACTGATTGATGCCCGATTACAGCTATCATCACAAAATCCGATTACAGCCCTAGCTCTTACCCACGGCAAACGGACCTCGATATTATTTCATTGGTTCCCAATCTTCTCACTCTCACTTTGCGAGATGATAATGTTCTACCAAACCCCACTCTACAGCTCCAAATCGAGGCACTATTCTCTACAAAAGCTTGCACGAGGCTGCATACACTCAGTCTCATACTGCAACACAACAACTCCCATTTTTACGATATCTTGCCATCTCCGCTTGATGCGATGCTCATTACACTCTTTGAAGAACTCTCATCGATCACTACTATGGAGTTTTTGATCAAGCCGTCTGACGCCAAATTTTCTGAAGTACTACAAAGATTCGAGGAAGCGTTTCCGCAAACGCATCAGTTGACGGTTCCTCGGGTCGTTGTGAAACTCTATACTGATCACTGATCACTATTTGGCGTAAGTTCTTTGCTTCTTAACACTCTCACTCGCTTCTCATGATAGTTAAATCAAGCCATCATTCATTCAAGGTTTTGGAGCGGTGTAATAATAATGTTCAATTACATTATATTTGGCTCATATTTCACTATTTATACTTCCACAGCCACTTATCACATCCGAAAGCTCTTTGTGGCCCACCGTATTAAGCGGGCTAAAGTAAAGGTTGTGCCACTCATTAAAGTCCTTTCCACTCCACCCCCTCAGCCGTCAGAACATAGTTATTACACGGCCCTAGCCATGCTGACGTGCGAAAAAAAAATCTCCTCCTTGGACATCACTTAAGGCGATTCAACATATCGTTTTTGGCTGCGATATCTGGCAGATTTATGCTGGCTTTGGTGTACTTATATGCCGCCCCCATCGTCATTGCGTGTAACTAGTAACCCAACGAAAGACTCCATATCATTAAATTGCCCCGCTAGATGAGACTGATAGAGAACTTCCAGAGCGTCCCGCAAGGTATCGTTTCAGGCAGGAACCGAAGTCAGGGGTGTTTTAGGAGGCTTTAGGTGGTTTCCGGCATCAGCCTGGAGTCGTAACCTTAGGAGAGACAGCAGGGACACGGATCACGATCCCAACGCCCCGTCGATATCTAAACTATGAAGAACGGCCGTTTCTCTGTCATTCTGTAACGAACAGAGATATCTGTAAAGTGTCCTTGTTGGCACAGGATATGGCACATAGTTCTTATAGTCACGGATCATCTCGTTCCCATCCTCACAGCCCACTTTTCCTCCCACTGCAAGTGGACATCACTGTACACATTTCCTCATACATATCAAACCGCACACGAGGAGAGCTTTGAGGCACAATAAGGAGGGATGTACGAGTATTTTCCATCATTCTAGAGGAAGAGGAGGACAAGCCTAAGGAGAATGACCCAAGATATCAGCTCGCCTTCTCAAGATGAGCAGTTCAGGCTTAGTCGGATGGGGCACTGTGTGAGTTCATGGAATTAGGCCGTCGAAGGAGTGGGTGATCATCTACATCTCTTGTTGTTGTCCTCTTTGGTTTTATCACTGAATCCCGATATATTTGATGTACCTGCATATCACAATCTCAACTTTCACTGCCACTTAAGCCTTTAATCTCAGTTCTCTTTTGCCCTAGGTTCCTTTCTGAACTTGAAACTCACAGCTTCAGGTTACTAGTCTGCCCTGTAACGGGTAAACATTGTAGTGATCTTTACGATATCAATACATTTACATTCGAGACATGATACATCGGTATGTCGTAGTTACTAGTTTATTGGAACGTGCTAACGCCGAAATTTGTTCTCGTTTAGTAGTGCATATCATTTATTTAGCAATACGCAACCAGTTGGCAGGAACAAACTTACACCTACTAGTGTGTCAATCGTCTTCAACCTGAGGATCCGCAAGGCACACTCCTCCAGCATGAATTTGCGCCAAATCACTCAAATCTTGCACTGTTCTTCCACGTTTCCATATAGGCCATTTGCAAGAACAAGTGTGGGTACCGGAGAACACCCTGTCACGTAGCAAGAGCCACATAATAGAGTCAACTCCAACCTCCTCCAGCAAATCACCACGTCTAACAGTATGCTTGGGAACTCCAAGCTCCTCCGCCAGAATTGAAATTAAATCTACCGCTATACTCAACGTGACTGGCGGTTCTGGCTTCACATCCAAAATTTTGAATGGCTGTGGGACCAGTTCTGGTGTGGGTACCTCTTTCTCTTCGGCCTGCGTACTGGTGGGAGATACAGTGACACTTGCCGGAGAGATAGGTGTTACATCATTTCTTGCTTGACGGGAATCGTGCCAAGTGTTTGCTTCGATGTGAAGCTCTGAGTTGTGTTTGGTAAGAGGGCCGTGGAGACCAGACATAGATAAGATTGGAAGGCGATCCTCAGAATATACAGAGATTTGTGTAACTTCAGGGAGTCCATTGCGAGTTTCCAAAAATAGATGAGCACTGAGGGATTGGTCGCCCTCAGGCTTGCTCATGAGCTGTAATGAATCAATTCTTTGGGGTAGGTACTGTACAACCGTTGGACCCGATTCAAGAGCCATCAAAATGGAAGCTGCCTGGAAGACGCTAGTCATTTGCACAGGAGTTAGGCTCACATTGGAGAAGCCATGGAATCCTTTCGCTCCTTCTTGTTCTTCTCGCTCTAGCCGGCCTACAGCTTCATACCCATTATGAGATATAGCCAGACTTTCCAGAGCGGTGGAGTTTTCTACTAATCCACCATGTCGCAAAAGTCGCAGGATAATATGCTTACTGAGATAGGATGAAGTAGATTGGTATGTCGATACGCCTCGTGGGGGCTTCACGTTATCCCTACTAGCTTCATGGTTGAGAATTTGACACCTGGCGACAAGACGTGCTTCGCTGGAGGTGTGGCTGTCATAATGGCCACAGTGAAACGAGAGAGTCGATTCCGCCGTGTCGCATGATTGAACAGTCATCTCCAAGAACATATCGGGGGCAATATCGTCATAAAATTCAAGATTGATGATATGCATTGACTGAGTGCAGGAAAATATTAGCCAAACGAGATCGCTATGTTGCAGCTGGTGTCTTGTACCAGTATGATGGATAATGTAATGTTTCCAGGGATCTTTGACCTGAAGTAGTCCTAGCGGGGTTGGGATGAACTCAGACAAGGACGATGTCTTCGTGACTGGCTGCCTCGGGGATAGATGGTCTGAATACTCTACCCAGTGTTCATTGCGGGAAAACGGATATGATGGTAAGGGAATAAGATTGACCGGGTAAGGTCGATGAAACTGTGCCCAATTTATAGGCACATGAGCTGTGTAAAGCTGAGCAAGAGCCTTTGTAATGGAACTCCAACAATTGGCCCCCATCACTCCCAGGGTTGGAAGAAGCCGCGTACCGCTAGGAACAGACGGGCGCAGCAGGGGAATAAGAATGGTTTTTGCACTGAGTTCAATCCAGATATCTATGTCCCGAGCAGCGGTATGATTGGCACACATGTCAAAGAGCACGGGGCTTATCATCTGCTGCATAAAATATCCAGAGGGTAGACTATCTCCTTGTTGAAGTAAAGAACCATCCACGTTTAACAGCATGGGTACCTCAGCTGGACTAAGGCTCACACTTCCTGCCACTTTCTGCAAGATTTCAGCCGACTTGGATAGATGCGACGAGTGCCATGCAACAGATCCGGCGAGCAATTTGGTCAATGGAGGTGAGGCATCGATTGAATGAACGACTGGAGCTTCAAAAGCTCCAACCGAGTGCCTGAGATAACTGTTTGGGAGGTGCCATTTATGCATGCAATTTCAAGCTCCCTGCAACCACTGAGGCTGATAATCTCCTTTGCGTCATGAGGTGACAGGCCAACGGCAAGCATCCCACCGTTAGGATAATGAGATGAAGCATGGACTGCTTCTATCTTGGTGATAACAAGCCTCATAGCATCAGCTATCGAGATGCAGCCTGCCAAAGCCAGCCCAACGTATTCCCCTAGACTATGGCCCAACAGTAATTGAGGTCTGACACCCCAATCTATCCACATCTTTCCCAGGGCATAACCAACCGAAACAATGCCCACGGCGCCCAAAAGCTCTGATGCAGGATTTTCCAGGACAGGATTTATATCACCCATTATCAGGTCAAGGAGCCCATGGACACCTAATTCTTGAGCAACAGTGCTACAGGCAGCAATTTGCTTCCGAAAAATGGGAGATGTCTCATATAACAGTTTTCCCATCCCCTGAAATTGGGACCCGTTCCCTCCTATCAAAAAACCCACTCTCGGCATGGTCGTACTGGACGAATTTGTTTCATGAGTAAAACAGGCCTGTAGTTGATCTTTTAAGTCGTCTATACTTGATACACTGAGTGCAATACGGGAGGAGTAGTCTTCCCTACGAGCTGTGGTCGTGTAACTCAATGAAGAGAGAGACATCGCTTCAGTATTATTCAGATGCTCCAGTAGCTGCTTGCCCACTGTAGAAAGAGGAGTATGCGGCTTTGCTGATAATACGATAACATGGTGGGTGCGGGGATCAGATGTAAATTGATCAAGGTGATAAGATGGCATAGGGGCATCCTGGATGATGACACTTGCATTTCCACCTGTCACAAAAATAGAGTCAAGAGTCTGTATTTCAAGTTTTCAAAAATAAAAGGCTCACCCGGAGCTCCAAAGCTATGCACTGCAATGAAAATATGCCCCTCGCCATTGATTGGTCTCAATTCCTGAGGGGTGGTGGGAATCACAATGCCTGCTTGCTCCAAATTACCCAACCTAGGGTTGCGACGAGTTATAATGCCAATATGAGGTGATACTTTGCGATGTTTTGTCATGAGCACAGCCTTTATTAGGCTAGTTAAACCAGCTGCACTTTCTGAATGACCGACGTTTGGTTTAACAGAAGCCACAAATAGCTTTGTCTCAGGTAAGTATTCCCTACCATCACAGTAAGCCATCTTGATTGCTTCCATTTCCGCGAAGTCCCCTGCTTGAGTACCTGTGCCATGTGCTTCCACAGCGCAGACCGAAAGAGGTGATATATTAGCACGTTTGCAATTTTCAACAAACAAATCCGCTTGGATTGCCGGGTGAGGTGTAGTCAATGACTCTGATAGTCCGGACTGATTCACTCCGGATGCAACGATGACCGCGTCTATCTTGTCTTTATCACGTAAAGCATCTTCAAATCTCTGTAGGGGATGTTGATCCGACTACCTTAGTAGATTGAAGAGTTTGCTTACCTTGAGCACTACAACTCCAACACCTTCTCCTCGACAATATCCATCTGCAGTTTCATCAAATGTTCTACATCCCTCGGTGTTCGAAATAAAAAATCCTTTGCTTAGCGCAATGTACATCTCAGGAGATGTACACATGTTAACAGCGCTTGCGACCGCAGCGTTACATTCATTAAGAAGGAGAGATTGGCAAGCAGCATGGACGGCAACCAGTGATGATGAGCAGGCGGTATCGTAAACAATCGACGGGCCTTGCCAGCCAAAGTGATGGCTAATGCGACCACCAGAAAATCCTCGAATGGTCCCAGTCGAGAAAAATGCATCAATGGGCTGGCTTGTAAGGTTACTGTAAAGGACAATTAGTAGAGAGTTGAACCGAGATAGTTTAGCTAAGTCACTTCTGGTAGCTATCTCCTGCACTGCCAATAAATACACCAATTTTTGATTTATCCCAACCATGTTCCCCTCCATTTGATGAAGCCTTATAGCCTGCATCATCCATTGCATCAACAACTGTTTCCAGAAGGACTCGATGTTGAGGCTGTAAGTAAAAAAAAAAACTGAGAATAGGCTACATTTCAAAGAAAACCATACCAACATCAGTATTTGTAGCCTCACGAGGTGATATGTTGAAAAATGCTTCATCAAAAAGCATTCCGTCCCGCAGAAAATGCCCTTTTCTGGCCGGCATCTTGTTCGAATCTCCTGGGTTTTCTGACCAGTAGTCTTCAATGTTAAAGCGTGATGAGGGTATCTAGACATTGTAAGCCAAGAGAGGACTGATATTCTCTATAAGAAGGAACAAGTACGTCTTCCATTGTGCACTTCTCGCTGAGAAGAAGGCTCCAAAACTCATCTGGACTATGCGTTCCTCCTGGAAGACGGCAGGCCATACCAATAATGGCAATTTTACCACTGAATGAAGCCATGGCAAGACGATGGTAAATATGAGTGTAGATAAACAGCAATTAAGACGAGAGAGGCTTGCGTGAACACTCGTAGATTATATGGGGACTTCAACTTACAAGCTGGGAAAGGGTATTGTGAATTTGGTCTGCGGTAACTGATGGAAGTTTCTCATTCGCCTAAAACAGTAATTTCATAACATACCCTTAGCGGTGCACCTCAATAAGCTAGCGTAATCTTATAAACATATCTCCGATTTCTATATCGAATAACAACAATTTTGGTTGCACAAGGAAATTCTCTTAGTGCCGATAAGCATTCGAAAAAAATCATGCGTGGGAGTGAGACATCTCGTGTGACTTCGGTCGACCTTGGGAGATCGTAATGGCCGAGTACAATATATATGCAAACCGACCTACAACCGACCCGGTCCTGACTCCGTGTTCCCATGCTCCCTTTATTCCCCACAAAGGTGTTCATGGGATGCAATTATGCGGAAGACACCATTCCGTGAATCGTTGCTGCTACACAGATGCGGTGCGGAACAACTTTCTTTCGCAAAAATTGCACGAGTATCGTGCAAAGCAAGACTGAGTAGAAAAAGCTTGGCTAATCAGCTAACAGCTGACTGTAATACTACGAAGCACGTAAACGTATAAAAGCATTGCTATCCCCTCACTTATACTCCTTCTCAGAAACAATATGAGCATTGACCCAAGGCCTCAAACCGACTCACAAAAGCAGCTTGTTCCAACACTTAAGGCACTTCTAGCCTCGATAGAATCATCTGGGTCCATCCTCTTAGATGCCCTTCAAAATGGATCTCCTCAGAGTGACGGTGAACTTTCCATCAAAACAGCCGCTGATCTCGATCTCCCATTTCATGAGAGTGCATACGTGGCACTGCATGCATCACAACTACGTTCTTCATGCGAGCGTCTAGCACAGCTGGTTACACCACCTCGGCACCTGATTTTGGAAGCGGCTGGCTCAGTATGTGTTTCGGTATGCTCTTATACACATCTAGTTAAAAGTTCTACAGCTTTACATAACAATGGCAATTGATGTTGTTGTCAAGTCGGATATCGCCACTATTATCCACAAAGTTTCTACTGATACAGGATGCAACGGTGTACCGGTGGATATATTAGCAGAGAAAAGCGAAATGGACTCAGACCTTTTAGGTAATAATAATGTTAGATTTAACTCCAATATTTATGAAGCTCTGACCTTACCAAAAGGACGGCTTATGCGCCATTTGGCTGTTGCGGGAATATTCCAAGAGACTTCCCTCAATGTGTTCAAAAATACGCTACCCAGTTTAACACTAGTAAATAATCCTGAATTCAAGACCCACCTTGAACTTATGTAAGTAGCTTCCCAGGTAGCTTCCTGACTCCTACGTACTGATGCATGATGTTCTCACCTCCTGTAGTACACATGAACATGCTGCGGCCATGCCTTTTTTTCCAGAACTAGTCTCGAAACGATATTCGGCGCCTTCTGCATCTTCACCTTTGTATCCTGTTTCTGCATTCTCCTTATATACAGGAGGTCAAACATGGTTTGAGTGGTTGCATTCCGAGGCTAATCGTAGTCTGAATTTCAATATTGCGATGCGTGGAATGTCCCAAACCGAAGGTCTTGCATTTCTTCCTGTTGGTGTGTCAATGTCTACACGGTCTAGGGTGTATATTCTCTGATGGCCGTGTCAATCTCAGACTATCCATTCCATATGTTGCCTGCTGAAAAGCGAATAGTGGATGTTGGAGGCGGGATTGGCTCCTTGCCCACAATTCTTCTTCCCTCCGTTCCAAAGCTGTCTTTCATTGTGCAAGATCTTGCTCCTGCTGTTAGCCAGGCAACTGTGAATGCATCTCCTCTAATGAAGCAATGGATAGCGGAAGGCAAGGTTCAATTCTGCATTCAAGATTGTTTTTCACCACAACCCTCGGAGCTGGATAACTCTGTGTTTGCTCTAAAAAACATAATGTAAGAGTTCTATTCACTAATACTAGGGATAAATAACTGATTAGGTGGGTCATAATAATAGGCATAATTACCCAGATTCCGAAGCATTGAAAATTCTGGTCAACTTACGGAAGGCAAACCCTTACAAGCTTCTCATCATTGATCGTATAGTTGTGCCACAACTACAGGAGGAAAGCAAACAGTATCCTAAAAACATGAACACATGTTTACAGGCTTCAGCAACTATGTATGACCTTACTATGGCATTATTGGTCGGTGGTAAAAACCGAACATTTGAAGAGTGGAGCCATCTTCTTGAACAAGCCAGTTTTCATTTAGATAATATCTTCTGTCTACGTGCTTCAACTGGCCAAGCTATCATAGAGGCTACTTGTAAATAAATTCAAATATCATATGCAATTTAAATACCACATACCTGTAAGCTAAGCTAAGAGAGCCATCAAACAGCCATGAGCTCCAACTGAACCAAAAGACATGAGTCCGGATCCCGGTAAACCTGAGTAAACTGGATCTGCCCCACGGGTATTTGTGTCAAAAAAATTGTGACCCATGACCTGATCCGGACCCATGGGAAAGGGTACTGGGATCCAGCAGATCCAGCCAGGTACCTGTACTCAACAATTGATTTTAAATATTGTAATAGGTAAAAGGGCCATTGGCATTTACCGTAGTAACCCCGCCGTACCGCCGTAACGGTCACGGCAGAGTGACGGCGGGTGACGGCGAAATTTGAATGTCTTCAAGGTTACGGTACTTTCTTTGAGGGTCACGGCACTTTATAAATTCTGTAATTTACATTGCATGTCTGGACTCATGGAGTACATCTACCAAGGGGTTTCAAGCCTTTCAAAATGTTACCACAGGTCAAACTTTTTGAAACAAGCTCCAAGGTCAGATTAACTAACTACGTAATCATTCCCATGGCCTATTTATGGTAAATCAAGATTAGATAATTCTACCAGTCAATTTGAATAAGGACTTTTGACCTTGCATATCTGAATATACACACCTCTGTGTTGTATGCCATTTGTTATTATACTAATCTTCAATGCTCAAAAAAATTGGATGCATTACATAATTTTGCCAAGACTAGACATGTTGCTCATCTAGCCCAGTGGGGTTTATTTTGATAGCTAAATTAACACAATAGTGTGATAGCCATATACCATGTGCATAACAGTCAAAATTTGACCTATTGGATTTTGGGAGAGAGGTCAAACTTTGTTTTCTGGCCTCATGGCCAGACTAACTAACCAACCCCTGGTTGGGCGCTTAATTTCCTGCACCCCCTTGACATCTACTGTATATTTCTCTTGTATTTTTATACTGTACAAGCAGGTGGCATAGCTATTTGTACAAGTGAGGGCCTTTTGCCAACAATTACTAAGATTGGTGCATGTCATATACATCCATGATCACGTGCCTTTATTTTGCTATCTCTACAATGAGGAAAGCAAAATTTGAAAAAAGGGCACAAGGGGAGGCTAGATAATACAAGAGTTGTGGTATGTCCAATCAGCAAAATACAACAGTCTGCTGTGTATTTGACTCGCTGGGTGGCTTGGGCCACTCCAGCAAGTCCTTGGATCGGCATGGGTAAGGATGGACACGAGTCCAGTTCCTTACAGGTGACCTGCAGGTTTGACCTGTGGGAATACCCGTCTGACCCAGATCCGCCGGATCCAGGTACCTGTTCCCACGGGTCCGGATCAGGTCACAGGTCACTCTTTGGGGACTTCCAGACCTTGTAAAGTACATTTTAGGTACAAATACCCACAGGTAGACCTGCATGACCCGGATCCGCCGGATCAAGGTTCCCGTCGTGTCCATCTCTAGGCATGGGTCCAGCCAGGTGAGTATTCCCACGGGTCTACCAGGAAGGGACTGATGCTTGTAAGTAATTTTATTTATTGTAACAAGTAAATATTAGTATAATAATCAAATTAATTTGAAAACTCCAAAAATATTTCAGGTCAGCACAGAAGTTTGAGAATTCTGACTTGCACCCTTGGGAATAGGTACCAGCAGATCTGGGTCAAACCTGTGGTCCCCTGTTGGGAGACTCATATCCATCTTCACCTTCAAGCTCTTGTACTGATAGGGGAGCAGGTGAACTTGCACTTTTTGAGCAATATACTCTAACAGATCCAGTAGCCTTAAGTATGTCTTGAAGAGCAGAAATAGAGAGCCTCCAGCAAACTAATTGCAACTTTCTTCGAGTCCTGACTGATCCTGCAGTTGCCATGATGAATAGTGATGACACCAAAGACCAAAGTGGAAAGAACAACAAAGAGCGCTCGGGGTCTAAATTCTTGATAGTTTCCAAATCAAGTAATTGTGGGAAAAAATCGCATTATTTTCCGGAAAGCCTGTAACAAATCATTTTTATTTCTACATGTCACGGTCCTGGGTTAGCAACAGACCCAAGATTTGCTATTATCATGGTATTTTGGCAACACGACCGGGCTGCCATCACCGTGACCATTGTCTCCATACATCCAATAAGTAAAGTAGTAAGGCCTTCGGAATCCAGTAAATAGGTCTACATCTCTGCAGCTCTGCAGCTCTACAATACAAGAGCATCAGCCCCTAATGCTTTTCTGTTCTGTACGCAAGAAAATGTTGAAATATGTCAAACATGTTCAAAGAAAATTACCGACCATGGTAGATAATTCAAAATCAGCGCCATGGCTGGTTGGCAACCTGATTGAATTTGAACCGGCAGTATTTCTTGAACTTTCGGCAACATATTGTCTGCTATTTAACCTGTTTCTCTCGGACGTACACATCAGAGTCAGAGACAAATGAGTTAGTGAGCGTACATTGCCAACAAACTATTCATATACACTGAAAAATTAGAGTTTTCTGAGAAACGTTCGATAATGGAGTATATTTATAACATACACTTGCTGCTTGGTAGAGCTCCCAGATAGAAGTAAAAGGTTCCGGGAAGTGCAAGGAACTTTGAAAAGCATAATTCAGACAGAATACGGATGCTGGTGAGAAATAACTTACTAAAATAAGGGTCAGAGCAGCAGTGATTGTTGTCAAAAAAACCACGGTTCACAGCATTCACCATGAGTTTCTGCAGCATAGTGTTTGTTTGCGCTAGTGCAGGGTACATGTCATCAATCCCACTGGAAAATTTAGCTAATGTCAACAGATACATGCTGAAGACCTTACCTTGCAATATTTGGTTTCTTTCCTCTCAAGGTAATAAATAGTGATATGGTGATGAGAAGATCACATGCAAAAGTGGCAGGAAGCTGCAGATTGAACAGAGTCTAAAGTAACTTGGGGAATAAGTGGCGGTTCGGAGGTCCAGTAGCACAGATATGACAAGCCTTCGTCACAGGAAGAGCAGTTAATGCAATCCCTCCATGAGCTATTCCATAGGTAGCCCTATATTAGATATTATTCTTGAGAAACATGAAACATTGAATAGAAACAACCTTACATGACTATAGTCACCCCTTGACCGCTTTAAGTCAGTTGCAAGGACTCTGGTTTGCCAAAACATACACACCTAACCCACTTGCAATACCCAGCAGAGCCAATAGCATCTGTAAATAGATTATTCTTTGAATCTATCAATGATTGTAGGGCACGAACAATTGGAACAATAGGTGCTAATCTCCGGTCACTCACTGGGTAAAATTAAATTTAAGTGGATGGATTTTTGTACAGGAGCTCGAACACACTGACATGTATATACCACATATGCAAAATACCTATGGAAAATCAAAAATTAATTTTGACACTAGTAGCTTCAACATGCTTACGACTGGACTGTAACTTCGGAAAGATACTGCGGAACCAAATGAGGATTAAACTATAGACCAGTGGGATCTAGGTACTAACCACCACTTACACTAGATAGTTGTTGTGTCTGAAAATGAGTCAGAACGCGATCTAAGGAGAGAGAAAATGCCATACAGGATATGTCCTAGTAGAGAGCAAAAAATAGCTCAGAGCTAGTGTCAGGCATTGTCCAAGTTGATAATACACACCAAGTGATCGTCGGTAGGTAGGATATCTCCCCGAAATGATTTACCACTGTAATGTACGTATCCACCCATAACAGAATGGTCTGCACACTTTCAAAAAATCTATGGGAATCATGTCAGTTAGCAATACATCGGCGATAAATTGGCATATAATACATGAGTGCAGAGACCTGCGCGGAGCTATATTAGGGTAGGATCTTTTCCATCACCTGAACTAAGTATTCTGCTCACTATTGATTTCAAAGACCAGTGGTCATTACGATACCAATGGAAGTAGAGCCAGCTCTGTAAGATGCCCATCCCATAGAGCCTAAATTCAAATTAGTTCAAACACTTCAGGACAGATGCAACTAACATACTAACATTGTTAAGAATGAATAAGAAATGAACCAAGGACCAAGGGTCGACACGACAATAGGGTTTGCCATCCTGCTAACGAGAGTCGTTCCTACCCCTACCGTATATATACTTCGCCCTTTTCTTTCCCTATGAAACTGGAATCAAAACATATCATACGTCCATCTTTCCGTGTTTTCAGCTGCTAACTTCATTAGTCTTATGAAGCCGCCTGTCTCGCCTGCGTCTTTATAACCATGGTAATCACGCGCATATCCGTCCTTTTGATATAATATATAACATACCTGCATCGTTTATGCCAATCATGGATTGAGTCAAGAAGTGCGACTCAAGACGTTTGCAGCCAGAGCTGTATGTTTTTATGTCAATGTCAAGACTAAGGGCGCGTAGATGGCAAGAGTGTAGACGTGAGGAGGAGTTTCCGAAGATATCCACGACCACGAAAGGACCATGCACTCGGTGGCGTTGGCACTTAGCACTTACAATAAAATTCAGGTGAAAGATCGAGCATGTGAGCGCATGTGCGAGACCCGACTTACTGGAGCTGGAAGAGCAATGTCCAGGGGCAAACTGTGTGTTGGATGCCCCCGGGACCAATGGCTACGTTACTGTACCTGTCGTGTAAGGCGAGCTCGCGATTACGACGCGTTGCATTGGACACCGCACTCGTCACTCTGGCATACTAGGGTAGTTTATATTTGATTTATTTTTAGGAGGCCTAGAGCGGACCAAAAGTGATCCCGGGGAGTTTTTGCGAAAGCGCTTCGTGCCTGCGACCACGATTTCGGTATGGGAATGACAAATTAGATCACCTTTAAATCACTTGTTCCTCTTGAAGTACCCTGGTGCACTTATAAGGCGATCAGTCAAAGAAAGGTCAATCTGTCCTACTCTCATCCTTAATATCATTTTAGTGATCGGGTGAAACACAAATCAAAGGGATCTTAGATTTTTTCAGCTTAGTGTTGCTAAAGGGGTAGTCCTCTGAGCGATCACCTTCAAGCTTACGATTGATCATGATAAATTGTAGTAGCCGAGATACACTGTCAGCCTCCGACAGCTGAGGTTTACAAAACCGCCGCAACTAGAACGAGTATGTGCTTTTTCTTCCCACTGTTGCCCCAGTTCTCCGTCGTGCTTTCGTGAATCGGTAAATTTGTTCCTCCATGTGTTAACGCTTTGATTGTCATGATAGATATCTGTCCTGCAGTTCACCGCGAGCTTGACGCACATCTGGCTGCACTGTGCTTTTCTTCCTCTGTCGAAAATCTTTGAACATATCTGCTCGCTGATTTCTCCGTCATGTGGTAGTAAGAATCAGAATGATCCCCCTGTAGAACTTCCTATCCTCCACGACAAGTCGAAACTGGCGCGTAAGGTGCCCGATGTCCCCATGCTCGTGGTATCCTCTCAGGCTTATCCTGTTTACTGAGTACATACCCATTATGTTAGCCCTCCCAGGTTGAACGTACGTGTTACTACAGAAAAATCTTACTGGACGTTGGCCGAAACACCTTATCTGCCTATAGTAGAGGCACGTTCTATTGGTGGAGAGAGTTTCATCATTAATGGCAGTTCGGTCATCAAATATTAATTTCGGTTGTTACATAAATTCAGTGAGTTTTAGAATTTTTCACTAAACATTTCCCTCAGATCAGGCTAACGAATAGTTTGGCTCGCTTGCCAATGCTATTTACCCATCACGCTGTCGGGTATGATGGTGAGAGCAACAACGAATGTGATTTCAAGACGTGAATTTCAATAATGTCGCATCGTGCTCTTTATTCACGCTCTTTATTCACGCTCTTAAAAACGATGTGACGAAGGACTGACGATTTCTTGGTGTCACCGGCTCAAATTCTAAGCGAAAGGTCGGGCATACGCTGACCGAGTCCGAGGCGTCCTTACCTGTTGTCATGGTAGTTCATTACCCTGGAGCCGACCCAGAAGATGACGAGGTAGAAGCCTCGTACAAGAACATATCGGCGTTTATGATTTGATATCCGATAGACGGTCACGAGTGTCAAAGCAGTAAATCCGGGATACAACTGAGCGCGTACATCATTTCGATGGTTCGTGTGCGAAGGTCCAGAGAAAAGAAAGCACGGAGGAAAGATGTTTTACGTTGATGCAGCTCCACTAACGAAGCACGCTGGGACTGATCCTATCTGCGCCTGTGAAGAAGGTTGCATTTGAGCTTGCGGACTCAGACTCGTACTCCGTTCCTCTGCACCTCCCTTCATCATGGTGTTGGACTCGCCTCCTACAATTGCTCTAATCGGCGCTGGACAAATGGGCTCTAAACTAGCTTACCGCATGGTCCAACACGGCGCAGGAACAATTCTAACGAACCTCGAAGGCAGATCCGAAGCCACTTGGCGCCGTGCGACAGAATGCGGAATGAAGCACGCATCCTATCGCGATATTGTCTCTCAGGCCACGTATATCCTCAGCGTGGTCCCTCCGTCAGAGGCGTTTGCAATTGCACAGGCAATCGCGTGCACCTCTAAGGAGATATGCCTTTCTCGCAAGGTGATATTCGCCGACTGCAACGCCGTTAACCCCGAGACTGCGAAGCAAATAGCGCAGTTGTTTGTTGGCACTGGGATAACCTTCATCGACGGGGCAGTCGTAGGAGGTCCGCCTTCAGACGTGTATAATCCAGGAGTTTATATCTGCGCCGATGGAAAAGATGAAGCAGACCTGGATGAATTGGACATTGTTTTGAGAAAGTATGGTCTTAACCCGTTTTCTCTCAAAGGTGAAGGGTCTGGAGTGGGTGATGCCAGTGCGGTGAAAATGGCCAACTCTGTATGTACGATCTCGTTGCATACCAAATGCGTTAAACTTACTCCTCATCCCAAGGGCGTGGTCAAAGGTGCTATGGCATTGTTCGCTTCAATGATTCTTGGTTTGTACAGATAGTATACTATTTTCTCTGAACTGTTTTCCTAATATTCCAAGCTAACAGCATCCCACGCATCCTCTCCATCGACATGTCAAGGTCTTCTCCACTCCCTCATCATTTCCCAGCCATCTTTCCTCGACCAGCTGATCCTTTTCATACCCCAAATGACTCCAAAAGCATATCGTTTCGTCAACGAAATGCAGGAGGTTGCCAAATTCGGTGGGGACGAGGGAATCGCGCGCATATATGAGGGTACCGCGGAGGTGTTCCAGAGAATCGCGCGCGCACGAGAACAAGCGACCCCTGGAGATGGGGGTGATCTTGATCTTTTGTTAACAGCTGTGGAAGACGGGAAGAAGGTACGGGCCTTGGGAGAATGCAAGAAAGCAGATGGTTTGACTTGAATTTTTGCTTAGTTGGACTTGATATACTTATGGTTTGAAGCTTTTTATGTCGGGCTACTATGTATCGGAAAACCCATAGATATAGATTCATTGTATACTGAAGCTTGGAATAAGCAGTCCTTATTGACTTCACTGGGACTCAATCGCTGAAAATGGCTGATTAGTATGTACAGTTCACTACTGTATCCTGGTTCCTGTACGCTTCAAGATTTCAACGTCGAGCTAAGCTGCAAGTGACCACCAAACCACTGTCCATTGTACTATGTTGTAATAATCCGTGTGGATTTCGTTAAACGCGGTAGTATCATTGAGCTATGATGCCCCTTCCAGAGTAAGTACATCCAATGTATTTTTACATGCCAGTAGTACTCCTCAAGAGCCATCTGCATTTGCATCTTAGTCACTTGAGATAAGACATCGACCTTGACTTTGAAGCAGCCGAGGTTTATAAGCTTTGATTTCTTTTCCGGTACATACTAGGCAAATTGTGTAGATAGAGTCCAATGTGCCTCTTGCTGAGCCTGGACCTGGGACGCGAACGGTATCACAGCAAAGTCGTGAGGAGAACAAGTCATTTGTAGTCAAGAATCGGACTCAGGGCAGATCTGCAACAACGCAGCTTTGTCTCGCGTTCTATATTTCTTGCACAACTATCTCGTAGTGTGCATCTTTGGTGCCTCTTAAATATTGAAGCTTAGCAATCTCTCTCACAAATTTGCGTTCTGGCGGCTCAAAGTTTGTCCTGCCTACCGAGAATGCTGGTTTTCACGTTCAGATCTGAACGTACCTAAGAGCTCATGGGCAGCCGGAGCTCCCATGCATGGTGAAGGTTGGCAAAGATCCAAGTAACAACAATCTCGAGCGTTCAGAATAAGTTGAGCGATGGCATACGGGTCTGCGAGGAGTAAAAAAACTGTTTCCCCACTAGCCGTCGTACAACCTATCGGCGAGACACCGATTGGATAGAAGGGCTGAGAGAGTAATTGGCCAGAAAAGGAAGATTTGAAGATGTATTAGTTATCGTGCATCTGTCAACTAATTTTAGACGAGTTTGTCATTGACAGCTGCTTGGCAAGCGGGCATGAAGGTTATCGCCGAGGTAGGGCCGAGGGCCGAGGATCTCCTGTCAGCTAATCTTAGCCCATCTTTTTTCCACAGCGCTGGACCTGATGCTGCGTTTTTTCACAGCTACTGGCAGTGTTTTCGTCCACCTGGCAGTTGCTTTCGGTTGCCCCCCTTCCCCCAGTTGTACTGCACTCTCACAACTATGGCTTCGGATACCACTGTACAGGTTGTGAAGGCTCCAGTGGCACCACCTAGCACTGTGGTGACTGGCAAAAAGCTGGCACTCGTCTTCGTGGCGATGTGAGTCTTTGGTTCAGAGCTTATCGCTGTACTTGCTTCATTCCTCGTAGGTTGCTGGCCCTTCTGTTATGTGCCTTAGACCAAACTATCCTAGGTTTGCCTACTAGATAATTGATTAGACAAATCACGCTAACCTTTCGCGGCCAGCAACCGCTCTACCCCATATCGCCTCCGATTTCGATTCGTTCTCCCTGCAAGGATGGATCGCCACAGCGTTCATCCTCACACAAACCGTCTTCCTCTTATTCTACGGCCAACTTCTCCGTATATTCCCTGCAAAATGGGTCTTCATATCCGCCATCATTGTCTTCGAGCTCGGGTCGCTGATCTGCGGAGTCGCACAGACTGTCGGCCAGCTGATAGTAGGTCGGACAATCTCCGGTGTTGGAGCCTCTGGGATATGTACGTATGCTCGATGGTAATGTCGACTCGGCGCTGATATAACTATTATAGTTGTTGGAATACTGCAAATCACAGCTCAAAGTACAAGGCTAGAGGACCGACCGCGGTTATTTGGCCTTTTTGGCGCCGTTTTTGCTCTTGCGTCTGTCATAGGCCCTTTGATCGGTGAGATTTACTATTTCTTTATTTACTTTCTCTCATTCGTGCGCAGGGGGAGCGTTCACTGACCGTGTATGCTCGCTCTCAGTTGCTTTTGCTAATTTTTACTGATTGTGCATTTCAGGTTACATGGAGATGGTAGTTTCTTTTAGTTTTCCTTGAAAAGATCTGGGTACAGACTAATGGTTCCAATTTTTAGGTGCTTTTTCTTAAACTTGCCTCTGTATGATCTTGCTTTTTCCGAGTCAACTACTTGCTAATAGTAGCTCTGTCCGTTCTATAGTGGTGGTGCCTCTCTGGTTGCTGTCACCTTCCTCTTGAAAGCTGCGCCTCCTTTAGGTTCAGATCCTACCAAACGTTCGCGCGGGGATATCTTCCGCCAGCTCGCGCAACTTGACTACATTGGTGCAACTTTGATCGCTGCTGCAGTGACATGTCTTGTACTCGCGCTTCAGTGGGGAGGAAACACAAAGCCGTGGAATGATAAGGCTGTCATAATCGTTCGTCTTCTCCTTCAAAAGTCGCCTGCAAGATTTCTTACTCTGTTCCTCATTCCAGTCTTTTGTCTTCGCGGGACTGACTGGAATTGCGTTCGTCGCATGGGAGATTTACTACAGTCCAAAGTCAATGGTCCCTGTTCAGATTTTCAAATCCCGTTCAGTGTAAGTTATTTTGTGCTTCGAAGGGGATGTACTTCCAACACTGCGATTGTAACAGATATGCTATCCTCATCTACGGATTTTTGATTCGTTTTTCCTTCTTAATATTCTCATATGTAAGTCTCATTCACATCAATGGCTGGTATTCCCTTATTCGGAGCATTTCGTAGTATGTTCCCATCCTCTACCAAGCTGTGAGGCACCAGTCTGCCACTAACTCTGGAATCAACCTTCTTCCATTCATGCTCGGTGTCGTTATAACTGTCATGGCTGCAGGGCAGATAGTTGGAAAATTTGGATACTAGTATGTCTCTCAATCTTCCATTTATTTTACTTGTTTTCATTTATTCAAAATCAGTTGGCCATTCCTCGTTGCATGCCCCATCTTCCTTGCAATTGGCTCTGGACTTTTTTTCACCATTGTGCCTTCAACATCGTCTGCCCACCTCATTGGTTTCCAGATTCTTGCTGGAGTGGGTACCGGTTTCGGCATGCAGAACGCGCTTATAGCAATCCAGTACGCATCATTTCTTACATCTCTTGAACCTCTTCTGATAATTTTATTTATTCATTTTTCATTTTTGATAACCCTCTTTCTTTCCTTTACCCAGAGTCGAGTTCAGAGACAACCCCAGACTCCTCGGGCAAGCGAGCGGTATGGCCTCCTTCGCCCAATTCTTCGGTGGTACAGTCGGTCTCGGACTCGCTGAGCCCGTTTTTGCCTCTGAGCTCAGCAAGTACCTGCTCATATTTGCACCAGAGGCCAACTCGACTATCGTAAGGGAGTCCCCAGTGGCTATATACACCGATCTCCCGGCCTCGCAGATCCCCGGTGTTGTGGTGGCGTACACGCATGCCCTACGTGTTGTCTTCATTATTGGCGTTCCTGCTGCGGGGCTTGCGCTGATTACAGCTATGTTCATTAAGAATCTGAGGATTGTGAAGGCGGCGCCTCCCGCTCCTGCGGGTGCGGCCAAGCCGCCTGCTGCTACTGAGGCTGCTGCGGTTGAGGCACAGGTGGTGAAGGGCGAGAAAGATGATAAAGATTCGGAAAAGGATGAGAGGTCAGACGCAAACTGAACTTTCACTGCACTGTTGCATTACTGTGCCGAAAAAAGTCTCTTCATGATCACTTTAGGTTCAGATAGACTTTTTCAGATTACGGTAAGAAGAGTTACTATTGCTTGAATCTCATTAGTGTCCAGTTTGTGTGTTTTGCAGAACAGTACTGTGCAGCTTTGTAGCATAGTTACTAGCATTGGGGGGTACATAGAGCCCTGGGACTGTTAGTAATGATAACCATAGTACTTTAGTCTTATAAAGCTTGCCATATATGAATCATGATATGATATGATGTACCGTACTTAATTTGTACCTTCCATTGCACAGTTCTTTATCAAGAAGTTACAATAAGTATATCCAAGGACAACTTATAAGTTTGGGATGGTGTCACGGCTCACAACGCTCAGCCAATTATCAGTTGGGCATATGTAGGATTTGTAGTAAGGATGACGGCTTCAATATGAGGGTGGTATATCGTCGCCCCATCTTTTTCCCCGGATTTCTTGTACAATCGCACTGCATCTGTTGACACTGTACTACGGCGGCCGCGTACTCCACGCCCTCAAATTAGTCGTGTATTGGAGTGTATTGGTCTTGTAATTGGGCAGTGCCGGTGACACTCCTGAGTCCATACCATCAACCCAATCGTGCAACTAACTCAACGATGCAAACAGATGCCGTATTTGGTTTATCCTGATTGACCCGGGCCGGGGGTCCAACAAATTTTGGGTCGAGTACACGGCCAAACCTTAGAATGCACTCAGTGTGAAAGCCGATGGGGGCCCCCGGTCCCAATGCCGATTTTACACCTGGGTTAAGTAATTACCAACTGAGTCTTAAATTTCAAAGATAGCACCCAGTTTGAATTTTTTTTTGCTTTTAGACTCAAACTCAACCCCGGTTCTAACTTTTTGTCGTGCTCCAAAGCATCCCGTCATTTTGGGACCCAGCCTCAGCCAATGCGCTCCCGTGACGGTGATAAATGCGGTGGGCTTTGTTTTTCCACGGTTCATTTTTCCCTTTCGTTTACATCTTGCTCGCTTCAACCACTTCTGTAACCTTCCTCAACCTTCTCAATTCTTCTTCAACGCTTCCTCAATTCCTCAATACCCTCAAACCTCTACCCTCAACGCCCTCAAATTTCTACCTCAACGCTGTCCTCAACGCCGCAAACGTCTCTGCCATCAAAGTGCTGCTTATAATTTCAAGGTCTTCCTCCAAATCCTTAGTGTTGGTACATACACATTTAGGCAAGATTTCTCTTCATATATATTAGTATCTGCTACTAACGACCTTCTATTCAGGCTGGCCACAACACTTGTGTTAAGGTGAGTGGTAGTATTATGTTTCCGGTTCTCTAGCCTATGTATGGTACAGTATTTGAGTATCGTAGTAATGTATCAATAATTGTATATGTACTTAGTATAATCTGAATTTATTATAAACATTTGCATGCTTTTCTGAGCGAGGAATGAAACGGGAGAAGAATCGGGAACAAACGGGTAAAAAGCGATGAAACGCTATGTGGTGTCAGGGCTAAAGTATTTTGTCCCAAGGCTGAATATTTTCGTACCTGGCACTACCTTCGAACCGGGGCAATCTTATCACTTTTGCACTGCGCGCCAACTAGGTTAACCCTGGCCTGAAAATTTTGGGGTTAAACTCAGTTTAACCCCGAAGGCTGCCTGTGTAGGCGGCATAAAGCGACCCGTGTACGATTGATCTCAACTGTACTGTCTAAACAAGCTTCATAATTTTCGACAAATACTCGGATCAGAAAAGTTTGAAACTTGGCTTTCGAGAAACTATAAATAATGTTTCCATAAATCCCGATATTTTTGTAATTTTGGCAAGTTCTAAGCACAAAAACTGACTAAGCTTCATCTTTTCAAGATTTATCAAAATATTTTTGAGAAATTATTGAGGCTGCAGTTTCAGCGCTCACGAGACCTTCTCTCAACCACTGCGCCAGCGTCAAAAAATATCGGGCGAAATATCGCCGAAAGTATTGTTGTAATTACTTACCTTTTTCAATAAGAATTACGGTTGAAAAATCTTATGAAAAATACATTGTAATTGATTGTCTTTTTCTTTTGAAATTTCGCCGGTAATCAATTGTATATTTCGCTCGAAAAAGGCAATGAGATTACTTATCTATTTCGCTCGTGATTAATTAAAAATTTCGAGCGAAATTTTTACAAGGTTAGCCTAGCTAGCTGTCTTTTGTGAAGAGAATACTCGTTCACATATAAAGCCTAGTGGCCAGGGTTCGTGGGACCTTCGTGTTCGATTTTTTAAAACTCCGATCCCTTGCCGTGTCTGTTCCGGCCCCTTGTAATCATAGCTTCGTAATACTCATTGCTGATAAGGTAATGCCTCGTACGGTAGAAATAATATCCCTTCACCTACGTTGAAACCATGAGCTCAGATACAGACGTTTCTATGTCTGCATTTCGCGGGATTCTACGATTTAAACATTGCTTCAGATCATGAGAATCCGGTAGCTTATCCAGCTCCTGCAGAAGGACCATGAATCCCGCAAAATATGTAGTTTTCCCGCCGCCAGTCTTGATTACCGATATGACATGAAAACCATCGATAGCCTTGCATATTCCATGCAATGCATAATCATGTATATCATGGGCGAATCGCGGTCGGATTAGTTGGCAAACACGAGCTATATTATCCGGTGTCGAGAGTCTTGATGGCTCTTCGCCGGAATCGTTCGGCATTCAATAAATAGATAAAGTACGAGGAAATCAACGACGCGCAAAACGCGCCAGTGACCGTGCATGAGCCCACGTGAGTTTACTCATAGGCCGGCAAGTACACGGCATCATACGGCAAAGGCTCGGAATCGAACACGAGGGTCCATCAAACCCTGGCCACAAGGCTATTACAAGGTAATAACTGGAAGTTTGGTCATGTGATGTACATCTGACAATACTTTAGGCGGATATGAGGGCAGAACTGGATGGAGGTGTAGTTATTTTATGTCTGGAGTTTTGTTCTGACGACTGGCACGGCCATACATATACAGTATCCCGTAAGTCGCGTTCAAAGACAGGAAGTGTTGTCCAATACAGATCACATGACCGAACTTCCAGTTATTACCTTGTAAAAATTTCGCTCGAAATTTTTAATTAATCACGAGCGAAATAGATAAGTAATCTCATTGCCTTTTTCGAGCGAAATATACAATTGATTACCGGCGAAATTTCAAAAGAAAAAGACAATCAATTACAATGTATTTTTCATAAGATTTTTCAACCGTAATTCTTATTGAAAAAGGTAAGTAATTACAACAATACTTTCGGCGATAATTTCGCCCGATATTTTTTGACGCTGGCGTAGTGAACGCGTGCGGTGTACGACCGCCGTGAGCCTTTTAAATAAGAGCGCGTGTTTTTTTTTTGTTGATGACTCCCCCTTCAACTTCAACCATCACTGCCGAACTTGTCGCAAAATTTTTCCCCTCAAGTCTTGTTCTTGCAACAGCTCAAGCACTCAAGCACTCGTCTCAAGTATCAAGTATCAAGGTTGATTCTATTCAGTTCAAGGCCGACCGTATGCAAGCTCAAGCACTCAAGCTCAATGTCTCTGCCTTTCAAGTCAAGGCTGCCACGTCAACGTTCACCAAGTCACTCTTCAACGTTCTTCAACGTTCTTCAACGTAATCAAGCTCAAACTCAGGCTTCAAGTTGTCCAACTGAGGAGTCCAGGTTGCCAAGCTGTAGGCTACATACTTAGATTTTTTGGCATAATACATCTTTATATCTTTATTTGTGTGCGATTCTGAGAATATACAAGGAGCCGGGAGCCCCGCTCTTCCATCACATGAGGAAGGAATGAGGCCATCAACTTTTACTTCATTCTCAAAATGTTTTCAAATCTTTCTCAAAACATGCGCATAATTTTTTGAAAACAAAAGATTTCAAGAATAATCGCCTGGCTCACTTGGCAAATATTTCTAAAAACATATCAGAACATTTTCAATGCTGTGAGTTTCAATAATTTTCTATGATCCCGTGCAGCAGTGTAAACATGCCCTGTTCGGCCAAAAACCCTATGCTGTACGCGAGACTATTCCTTTTCGGTAGCGGATCACGGGCAGTGACATTACGTAGACGGCGCCTACGGGTGTCTAACAGCCGTTCCATCACCTCAATAGCCATAACTTGTTCTTGTGCAGCTTGGCTTTCTTTGAAGCAAGTCCCACTACTGATACGTACTTCACCCGCTTTTCAACTTTGTGTCGTCATTGTGTCTGCGAGACAAGGTTGCCCCTTATACTGGTGCTCGTATGTAGCTTCGTTTCTTTCAAGCTAGTCTACCACTAACTAATTCGAATTTGTTTGCAGATTCCACCCTCCCACCCAATCCTGTCCTGGACGTCTGCGAACGAGGTACCGTACGTCGTAGCTTACTTTCTTTCGAGCAGGATTTTCTACCCCGTCCAGACCCTGCATACCGCCATTCTTCTCTCCACCTTGTTTTTCCTTATCCGCGGTCGATTTAGCTTTCTTCGAACTATGTCTTTGGAAAATCCCTTTGTCGCCTTCGAGCAGGCCATCATAGCTGCCTGCGCCAAGCACGAGGAGGACAATCACAGACAGCCTGGATATAGACGCCTCATCCATTTCAATGACTACATTGTAAAATTTGGCGACTCCTGGTGCTTCTCCTCCGAAGTCCGGATGCACAACCACTTTTCCAAGGTTACCGCAAACGAATTGGCTACGCCGCGCGTGCCCTTAATCCACTACAGCTTCGAGAACGAACACCTCAGGTATGCCATTATAGAGCCCATACAGACGATTCAGGTCGCGGAAGACATCTTCATCCAGAAGGTGGCCGATGCCGTCAGCTGGATGCGGGACCAGGCATGCCCTGTTGGTGTCGCGCTCGGCCCTCTGGGATCGGGCCCCATCTATCACGAAATATTTAAGACAAAATATGCGCCACTTCCATTTACGAGCGTCGTTGCCTTGGAGAAGTATCTGAATAAAGTCTGAGCCCGTCTTGCTCCATTGTTGCTCCCCTGCTGATGTTATACATTCTTCTCAGGCTGTCTCGATTCTACTCCGGCGACAAGGGCAAGGTGTAGCCAATATAAGCATCTCTGGTGAGCGCTTGGTGCTCACTCAGTCTGACATGCATCCCAGCAATTTCGGCATCGATGTTACAGGGCGAGTCGTTATATTTGATTTTGGAGAGATTGGCTGGCTGCCAGAGTCTCTTGCCAACTATACACTTCTCTCGACTGGCGAATTTATCTCCAAAGTTGCTGCGCACGTGTTTGGCGACCACCTTGACTCGTCCAATCTGGTCTCCCTAGGTGCGGTGAAGGCCATTCTCGGTTTGGCAGCCAGAGCCACCCTTGGTACGTCAGCTTTATGTTTTATCGAGAATGTCACCGAGGAGTTTCCGCAGGTCTAGACAAGGACGGCAACCCGGTAAGGGCACGTTTGTCGAATGTGAACAGTTGAGCGTGAAATGTGAGCGACTTTGTGTTTCAATGATGAGATAACGGGTCCGGTCTGAGAAGACTGGGCGACTGCAGCCTTGCTCCGACTCTGGTTCCGCGTCGTGAACTCGTATTTATCCCATGTATCTTTTCCGAGGCCCGTCCCACCCTCGTTTATTCCCTAAAACGTCAAGAGTGTTTTGCTGTGATAAGCTATAGGCTAGGAGGGACTCGCCATCATCTGGACGGTACCCTAATAAACCCCCCTGTAATGCCAGTCTCTCTAAACGATCATGTTTAAGTGCCAGGCGGTTCAACATAGGTATCTCAGGTATCTCGATTAACCTCTGTACGGCTAGCAATGCTCTAGGCTTCCCCGGACCGAGACTTACAGCGATTCTCTCGGAGTTCAAATATAATATATACAAGCGTATCCTGCTGACTAGAATTCTTCGCAGGGGCTTGGTGAGCTGGTGGAGCGATAGAGAAGTATCCGAATCAGACGGAGCACTAAACTTCGAGTGGGCTGGATATCATTACACTGGATGTAGACGCTGCAACAAGTAGCTGATGAGCCGTTGTAGATAGCGATCGATGAACTTGCAGCATCCCGTCGAGCCAATTGAACAGCCAGTCCTGTATTGACTAGTACACCCTTGACCATTTCCGATGAATAAGTTATTTCTCGTTGGTATCGGATCTCGGAGCAACATTGTAGAGGAGGCTGGATCTTTTGGGAGAATGAATATCCAGTTACCGGTAAATGAGCGTGGAAGACTTTTCCTTTGGGCAAAGCGCTACGTGTACTCGATTAGCCCTATCTGGCGAGCATCTTTTGTTCGAAAATCATACTAGACTCAACCATATCTCACTGTAGATTGAATCTGTCAGCGAAATGAGTATTCGGCAACATAGGTGCCAACGGAAACTACTGGCGCTATACCCGTTTCTCACCACAAAATGCTGGACGTTATCGCATTTTCGAAACCGCATGGTGGGCTGAATGTGTGGAGCAAATGAAGATGCAAATGACGATTCGGAAACTAGATGTCCATCGACTCTAAAGTACCGAAGTGCAACATGTACATTAAGTATCGCCGTGCTAACGCCATCAGATTTGTGGAATATATTTCCAAATCCAATCAGTAAGTGCAGATTGAGCTGAGTACCATAGATTTTCTCTTGGCCGTAGCGAGATCAGTATTGCAAGATTCACCCGCGCCGAAGAACCGCGAAAGGACACATTGTACAACAATGACAGGATAAGCAACTCGCAGACACGACATGAACGACCATGACAAATAAGCTGCACTATTAGTGGTAGCGGTAGCTTCCCACACTACAGGGCATGTGGTCTTCGGAATTGAAGCCTGCGCGCGCGTATACGGAAGCTTTTATTCGAACGAAATCCCCTCGAACTGATTTAAAGCATACATGAATGTGTCTGAGTACACAATGGATCGTCTCGGCGGCACTGAATATTTCTCCTCAACTTTCGCAGAAATTCCAAACTTACCCGAAGTTTCAACATGGAGCTTCATATTTGAACGAGTTAACGACTTTGCCGCTCACAAGCTATTTGTCGATGCAAAGTCTAAAGAGTCTTTGACGTAAGTAATAAGACTGTGCAGTACCACTATTGCAGTCTAACAAGTGTTTAGCTTTTCGGAGGTCCATGCAGCCTCTAGGTCACTTGCCTATACTCTAAGACATAAGTTAGGCCTAGTACCGGGGGACACAGTTGTTGTTGTATCCTCAAACTCTATTTTTCTTCCGGTTACAATACTGGCAACACAAGCCGCAGGGTTGATTTGCTCTCCAGCAAACTCACTTGCTCACAAATCAGAATTGTAAGATTTGGTGTTATTTCCTAGCGGATTCCCTTTATGACAATATTTGAGGTCTTATCAAATTCTAGACTGTGGAGCAAAGGCATTGCTTTGCGGCCCAGAACAGTTTACAGCTGCCAGTCAAGTCTGTCAAGAGCTGGGAATTAAAACTGTTTTTTTCCATTGAAAAAAATTCCACCTGCTTTCCTAGCATATGGGATCTTTGTCAATCAAATCTGCTCCTGGATCCTCCCTCAATCAGTCCGAGTGAAGCAAAAGCGTTGACTTGTTTATTGTGCTATTCATCCGGTACAACTGGGCTCCCCAAGGTAAGCTAGTTTATGAGTACACATAATGCCTATATTGAACCTGGAACATCTCAGGGTGTAAAACTGTATGCTTCTGCTGAGGTAGCATGCAAAAAATTAAATATTTACTGCTGTGGTACAGAACACATTACAACATCACCTCCGCAATTATTCAAGCCATGGTCCTGGCGCCATCATCTTATAAATATGGAGAGACCTGGTTAGGTGAATATTTGGAAACCTTAGTTGCGAATTCCCTCAATAACCTGAGTTGCAGCGACTGTACCAATTACACATATATATGGGCTGGTGAGTCTGACTCAATCGCTCCACTGCGTTCACTTCTTGTTTCATTGACTGGAAAATCTAGTTTAACAATGTTTTCATGGCTCCTCACGTTGGAGTGACGGTGGTCATTATGGAAAGGTTCATCCTTGATGATTTCACTGAAAACCTACAAACTTACAACATCACGGTAAATGTTCATGAATGGTTCTGATGTGATCCCTCACACAGCGTTAGGCGTCTCATATTGTCCCACCCATTGCGGTCCGGCTGAGTAAGGTATTTTAAAAGGGATGATACAACTTATCTGAACCATATTGAACACTATCCCTACAGAATCTTTCGACTGACTTCCCTAGTTTGCCCTCTCTCAAAGAATGGAGATCTGCTGGTGCCCCAATCGGTTATGATCTTACAAAACTCCTTGAAACAAAATCACAAGTGCAGCTTCAGGGGCTTTATGGTATGTTTTTGTTCTAGTGGATTAAATATCTGATGATATCTTTGACATGGCTACATCATCAGGGATGACTGAGACAACTGCCATTGTGCGTTATCTACTCTGGTTAGGGCTTTTCAAGATGAATGCTCAATTTGACATGATTTCCAGATTGCACTTACAGACCGGGATAGAGGCAACACCCCACTGGGCACAGTTGGTCGTTTAGCTCCAAATCTCCAAGCAAAGCTTGTCAATGGAGAGCTTTGTTGTAAGCATTATAAGCCGGTCCTAAATCTGAGTTTTTGTGTTGATTTAGCTATAGTGAAAGGCCCTAACATTACTCCAGGATACCATAACCGCCCAGATGTCAATGCGGAAGCTTTTGATAATGAAGGATACATGCGCACTGGTGACATTGTTTACATTGATAAAGAGGGCTTTTTGTATATTGTAGACCGTGTCAAAGAAGTAAGTGTTATTCTCCATTCCTACTTCTATATTCTCTCACAAGGTCATATTTAGCTGATCAAATATAATGGATATCAGGTCTACCCTGTTAGTTCCAGATACTAAATATTGCTGACATATTTTTGGTTTGATAGGTGGCCCCTGCAGGTATATCTACTCATTTTAGTATTGATATCAATCGTGACCTTGTGTTTCAGAGATAGAAGATATTCTTCTTGATCACAAGCTTGTCAAAGATGCTGCGCTTGTAGGATTAAATGACTTGATGAATTGCACAGAACTTCCTCTGGCGTACGGTATGTAGTAAGAGTTTCTCTATCAAGGCTCCTTTCCCTGATGTATTTAGTTGTTCTTGATGCTTCACATGTGACGGAGGCTTCCAGCCTGGAGAATATGGCCAAAATGCTACGTGACTACATTGCTTCAAAAGCGGCGCCATACAAAAAGCTGAGGGGGGGAATAATATTTGTGCATTCAATTCCAAAAAGGTGCCTTTAATACATATGAGATATATGTTTACTGATTGGAAAAATCATCAACAGTCCATCTGGGAAAATAATGAGACGTCAACTCAAAGATTTTGCAAATGGTCAAAAACATTGCCTTCCAAATTTAGAGGTCATTGGTTCCTTTACAACTTTAGTCTAGCTAGTAGCTACAGATGTTTTTGCTCACACCCATTACTGGCAACTGAATCATTTCATCTATCTAGGGACCCCTTTGTAACCTTAGTTGTAAGGTGTTACCTACATTTGTAAAATCTGGCAGTACACATATAGAACCCAGGCTCTTGCATTTTAAACAATACTTGATGTATTAAAGTTAGCTGATTCATATGGTTAAGATACTTAGGGTGACTCGTGGCACAAGTACTTGTGGGAAAATACTTGCAAGCCACTGTCCCATGGGTCCCGTGCAAGTCACAAGTCAGGCCTTTGAGGCCACAAATACAAGCTTGCATGGTATACTTGGACTCGGACTTGTGTCCATCTCTAACTCTTATATCTGCAATTCACAAATATGGACTTTTGAAGCTCCATTTTTGTCCCACAAATGCATTCAAATGGGCATTCATGCCCATCTCTATCTAAATGTACTTGATCTGTGAGTGACAGCAACATGAAACATAGGCAAGAGGTTTGGTACAAGTGTACATAAATTACACACCTAGGCACAAAAATCATGTATTAGCATGGTAGCTATTTATATAATTCAATTGTTCTTCACTCCATACCATCCCTTCCAAAGGTCATGATTGCCTTATCACATAATTCTGCATCCAGGAATGAGCTCAGGACACAGATATAATAATTATCTACTTGCTATTAGTAAGTATTAGCTTGTATGATTTTTTATTGTTATAACAAGACAGGTTTATAATTATCATATTGTAATCAATCCCCGACCCTAACCTCTAACTTTCGCGCTGCGCGATGCAGCTGTCCGAAATTACAGCACAGCCACGGCCAACGCGTGCATGTTTATCTCTCAGCAACAGGGTTTTTCCAGTGCAGTTTTCACACTATTCCAATTATAATGAAAACCTTTTACTATTGTACACTAATTGAAGTATAAAAATACCCAAAGCTAGAGAAGGTTCAGTGAGGCGGCAAACTACTGGCAGTGCCACCTCACGTGCTCCTCGCATACGGATCGACGGACCGGCCTGTGGCAGTGCCACTGTATTTCCACTCAACTGCAAGCACTACGCGGCTACTAGAGGACTATCCAAAATGGCCAAAATACTTAACATCTTTTGCAGAGCTAATAGACAAAGAGTGTTACAGCTTAGATCCTCTATGGCCTCCTACAAGTGTAATGTTCATAGCAATAGAGCATGCATGCATATGTGGCAATCAGATACTGTGCACGTATCATGGGTAAACTGGTCATACCGAGGCCTATGACTCAAGACGGAAGCAAACCCACTGAGGCCTCAGGCTGGGCAAACAACTTAGTACCTATACTGATAGGTAGAGCTAACCCATTCAGCATTTACATATTTGTATGACTCGATATCATTGCTTGCATTTGTGACATTGTTCACTTGCTTTTTTGATCGCGACCATGGTCCATTGGACATAGAACAAGTTAACATAAGTATGCTGCCCATCTCCTTGCATCAGCAAAACGTGGGTGAGCTGGCGCCGTTGTCAGGCACTCTACAGCCGTTTCCAGCGGCTCCCAGCGGCCCCCAGCGCCATACAGTGCCGGAAAGCGGCTTCCCGTGCACCCACGTTTTGCTGATGTTTGTCAATGAACATCATACTATATGCCTATGGCAGAGTCTAAGAAGCAAAATTTGGGCATTTTACAGCTGTTATTGTATGGCCGTAACTGTATGATGTCTGTCTCTGGTACGGTGCGGATCCCTGAGAATATGCTCTGTGACTGTTCATGCTATTGAGCATTCTATCTTGCATTCTATGCACCCTTGCTGCCATTAAGAAGGATTGCAGTGGAAGCAGTAACACCACTAAGCTCATCATGTAAACAAACATCTATGTATTTCCCATTGCGTTACAGAAAGTAATATAAGCCTACAGTTGTTTAGTGTGCCTTCAATACAGAAATCCTCATCTTCTCCTGTGCAGAATTCAAGGTGGTCATAACACCATCATGCCCTAAAAGAGGAGGGACATATTGTGAAAATTTCTTGAGTCTTGCACGGGCATCCTTATCCAAATCATCCACATTTCCATGAAGTCCATCATCTTCATGCTCCACAACTTTTCCTCCAGGAGGAGGATGAATAAATAGCCGAAATACGAAGTCCATTGTGCCGCGCAACTCTTGTTCACTTAATTCAACTTTACCTGTGCTCTGACTGTCCACACCGATATCTCCTGTCCCTTGGATTACGGGTCGGATAATGTCAAATGCCCTCTCAAAATTTTTCTCGTCGATATCATTCAACACATTGACTTTCAGCCCGCCCCGCATTTGTTTGTAACCCGCCATGACCACCATGAAAAACCTTGTACCCATATTTAAATGCGTCAAAGCAATGAAAGAAATTGGCTAACCTTGTGAATGCCACTTTGACTTCCGCACTATGAAATTCAGCTGACCTTTCTTCGGTGACTTGTCCATCAATAACTGCAATGATCGAGAGGGCAGCAGAGAGGGCACCAACAAAGGCAAGGTGAACACCCGAGGAAAAGAATGGGTCGATGAAGGCAGAAGCATCACCAACCACTCTATAGTTGAGACGGGCAACATCCTCTACTGTGTAGCTGTAGTCGCTTGCCATGTAAATAGGGCCTCCTTTCCCACTTTTGTTAGGCAGCAGGGTTCCGTCAGCTCTGTACATGGGAGCATCCGTGACGAGATCAAATAAGGACATATATAGCTCTTCCATAGTCTTGCCTGCCTTCTTCTCCTGGAGGAACTGCTCGTGTAGCACAAATCCTATGTTGATCGTTCCATCATTAATTGGTATGTACCAGCACCATCCAGTGTTGTCTGACAAAAAATTAAATGCCTTCGACTCAGATTGTAATTAAAAGTGTTGATAGTCCTCACCATCCAAGACTTCAATAAATGGTGCTCCATCCCGCTCTGTACCTTCACCATAACGCTTACTCCCTTTCCAATACCCCCATATGGCGGAATTCTTGAAGAAAGAGTATGGAAAAAATATTCTTAAGACTGCAAAATTTGAACATACCTTCAAGCTCTTGATGTATTCACGATCTCGGTGATACTTGGTGGAAAGGATGGCTTGACGTCCGGAGGCATCAATCAAGTAGTCAAAGTGAATGGTACCACTGGTATTGTTAACCTTGGATTCCCAGTGGGCGGAAACTGGACGCGTGGAATCCTGTTCAGAGAATTGTAGCTCGGTAACTCTGTGCTCGTCATAAACCTTGGCCCCTTGCTCCGCTGCATGCTTAAAAAGAAGTTCATCATATTCTGCACGGTTCTGAGGGAAAGAGGGAGCTCTCAGTATCTAGAGCGCACAAAACTGACTCTTGACTGACCACGTTGAATGCATGACTGCCAGTGTTATGGTCGATCTAAATTGAAGTATAAATACTATGTATGTATCCAGTAGGACTGAAACTCACGAAGTTTGTATATTGAGCAGGAAAATCCTTGCGCAGTTTGAATGCCCCTCCCGGTTTCTTCACAAATCCATGGGCAAGGACTTTTTCCCGAGCGCCGATATAATCAAGAAAATAGTTGGTTGACGCTAACAAGGATTCGCCAATATGATAACGAGGAAATTTATCCGCTTCAAGCACAACAGTGTCTACCTTTCGGCGTGCAAGGACACTTGCGGCATAAGATCCACCAGGGCCACCACCAATAATGAGAACAGTGGTTTTAGTTGGAACAGACATGGCACAACGAGAATGATTTTTGGTCAAGTTTATGATCCTTTTAAGCTTCCTTGAAGTCATATATCACAGGCGGTCCAACTATCTATAATTTCGATCAATGATCATGAGAAGATGCCCAAGTCGGACTGATGGAACAAAGAAGAGCCAATTTTTTGAATGCAGTGTGAGCCGCCTCCCAGAAATAGCTAGTTCACGGGATCAATCTCATCCCGAAGAGCATGGAAAATCATATCGCTGAGAAACCGTGGAAAACCGTGAAAATGCAAGTTGCACTGGGCTAGTCTCAGATATAGCAACTAAGTAGGTGCATTATGCATAGCCCTGAGAAACAAAAATAATCCATGTCCGGAAGGATGAATCATGATAACATATGAAGTTGATGAAAAGCAAATGAAAAGTAAAGCACACAGTAAGATCAAGATTCTTCTGATAGGACGAAAGGAGATGCAAGGTTTAAAGGCGATGCTTTTCAGAGCAGATATCAGTCTTCCCTAGCCCATTAGGTCTGGAAGTGTTTAATTCTGGACGGCAACTGTCAGTCACCAGTCGGCTGACCTCCAGGGGCCAGGGCCAGAGCCAAACACCTCCACTTCAAAAAGCCTGGGAACTGTCTAGATGACTCCGACCATAAGCATTGTGTGGATATTCTAGCATTTGGCTTCAGCAGAACCGGATTACCTGAGTATAGAAGAACATTGATGACTGATTGTCCGTTCAGATCATATCAGGCTTCAATCTGACACGCAAGGCCAATAACAGATGGTCACGCTTCACAGTAGACATGATACCACCAACGTTCAAACGGATAAATATGCATACTATGCGAAACACAGAAAAACTATGTACTAGTGTCTAAGTATATACGATGAATTCAATTAATAGTAAAGGTTCATTGTAGTCCGGACTCCGAAACTTCCACATGCATCTCGAGAGTATCATAATGCTTCACTTTTCATGGACTTCACGTTCAGCAACGGGAGGCGCTTTAGCAACAGGAGGTGAAGGGGTTTTCTTTATAATCCTGAGATTCTTGATGAACATGGCTGTGATGAGGGCAAGCCCCGCAACAGGAACCCCAATGATAAACACAATACGTAGAGCATGCGCGTACGCCTGTACAACACCGGGGATCTGCGACGATGGAAGATCGGTGTAAATAGCCACCGGGGACTCCTTCACAATCGTTGGGTTTGCATCTGGAGCAAATATGAGCAAGTACTTGCTGAGCTCGGAGGCGAAAACAGGTTCGGCGAGTCCGAGACCAACTGTACCACCGAAAAATTGGGAGAACGACGCCATGCTGGTTGCTTGACCGAGGAGCTTGGGGTTGTCTCTGAATTCGACTCTAGCATGGGGAGCTCAGTTTAGAAAATAAAGCAATAGGAAAGGAAAAAGACATACTGGATTGCTAGAAGCGCATTCTGCATACCCATACCAGTACCGATTCCAGCGAGGATTTGGAAACCAATGAGCCGCGCAGACGATGTTGATGGGGTGAGGGTGAAAAAAAGTCCAGAACCAATCGCAAGAAAAATCGGGGACCCTACAAGGAACGGCCAGCTGCATTTCTCAATTAATGAAAATAAAGATAGGTGAACGATTGAGAAACGTACTAGTACCCGAACTTTCCGACTATCTGGCCTGCAGCCATGACGGTTATTACAACACCGAGCATGAATGGAAGGAGGTTGATTCCGGAGTCGGTGGCCGACTGGTGCCTCACCGCCTGATAGAGAATAGGAACATACTATGAAACGCACAAGTGAGCCAATATTAACCACGGATGCGAAAGAGACTTACGTATGAAAATAGTAGGAAGGAGAAACGGATGAGGAATCCGTATAGGAGAATAGCATATCTGAACCGATCGCAATGTCAGTAGGAGTACAACCCTTCAAAGCACGGAGAAAAGTACACTGAACGGGACTTGAATATTTGAACAGGGACCATTGACTTCGGACTATAGTAGATCTCCCATGCGACGAAGGCTATTCCACACACTCCCGCGAAAACAAAACACTAAAACAGGGAATATTAGGATGTGTCCTGTCTTCCTGATCAAGAGAGATGACGAACAATTATGACACCCTTGTCGTTCCACGGCTTTGTATTTCCTCCCCATTGAAGCGCGAGTACAAGGCACGTGACCGCGGCGGCGACCAAAGTTGCACCGATGTAGTCAAGTTGCATGACCTGACGGAAGATATCCTTCGGCGAACGTTTGGTAGGATCCGAACCCAGAGGAGGCGCAGCTTTCAAGAGAAAGGTGACGGCAACCAGAGAAGCACCGCCGCTATAGAAAGAATAACTATCAGCAAGAAATTGACTCGGAAAAAGCGAAACCGTACAGAGGCAAGTTTATGAAAAAGCACCTGAAGCATCGGAATTATTAGTCTATATCCAAATCTGGCCAAGTGAGACTAAGAAAGTACCATCGCCACGTAACCTGAGATCGCCAGTCAGTAAAGAATCGGCAAAAGCCAGCGGAGAGCGAGCATACCTGGTCAGTGAACGCTCCTCCTACGCAGGAGAATGAGAATGTAAACGGAGAAGCCTCATCTAGTCGAACTTACCGATCAAAGGCCCTATGACAGACGCAAGAGCGAAAACGGCGCCAAAAAGGGCAAACAATCGCGCTCGGTCCTCAAGCCTTGTGCTTTGAGATGTGATTTGCAGTATTCCAACGACTATTATCAGTCAGTTCAGTGCCGAGTCAACAACACCATGGAACATACATATCCCAGACGCTCCTACGCCAGACACTGTGCGACCTGCGATGAGCTGGCCAACATTCTGTGCAACCCCGCAGACCAAAGACCCGAGCTCGAAGATCACGATGGCGGAAATGAAGACCCACTTGGCAGGAAATATGCGGAGAAGTTGGCCGTAAAATAAGAGGAACACGGTTTGTGTGAGGATGAAAGCTGTGGCGATCCACCCTTGGAGGGAGAACGCGTCGAAATCGGAGGCGATACGGGGTAACGCGGTCGCTGTTTATCACAAAGCGCTATGAGTAGTTTGTCTGCGTTTGGCCAAACAGACGCACCTAAGATGGTTTGGTCCAAAGCACATAACAGAAGCGCCAGCAACCTACAAGTCAAGCTTAAATCAAGTAGAGCGACATGATTTGAACCGAAGACTCACATCGCGACAAAGACGAGAGCCAACTTTTTGCCTGTAACGACCGTGTTAGGTGTTGCCACTGGCGTCTTCAAACCACTCTGTACGTTGGTATCCGAAGCCATAGTCGATGAGAAAGTGGAAGAGAATGAGCACGGATAATGAAGGCGGGCAGGACCGAAAGCAAACAACACTAAGGAGCGAAAGCAGTGAGCAACAACGCGCAACTAGGAAGAAACACACAAACACGTTCAGCCCTGCGCGAAAAAAGTTCGCCTAAAATTAGGTGACAGGTGATCCCCTCGCTGATGAATGTTTCTTTCCTGGAACGACCCCAGTCATCGATATGAGCGTCAATCAACTCGCCCCGGAAGCGGCTCTCTACTTGAGCTCCTACCGCAGCCCGGTGCCCTCGTACCACTTTCTCAGTTTCGACTTCTTTTTCTACCATTCATTAAAACTTTGCGCATGACGATTATAGACGGTAAAGGGTCCGTCATCCCAAATTACATGTTCTGTACACAGGATCGCGAGGCGATGCAAGATTTCTGACCAAAATTTCTTAAGGAACAACGAACCACATTCAAAATCGATCAGAAAACGTACCCGTGATACATGAAACCCCTGCCCATTTCTCGTCCCAGCTTTGCAATCGATTGCGTTCACGTATGCGAAACTCTACACTTATATGTCCACCTGTGAGGAAGAAACCCAGGACCCGGATGACCCGGATGCCCGAGATTGCGTGTCTCTGTGATTGATATCATTGATATCGGAAAAAAAACATATCACACAAAGCGGAATCGGTGATGCGGGCTAGTTTATCTCTGAGCCGCCGGAACGCATAGAATGAATATATCTCGAGGGTGGTGAAGCGCAGATAGGCAGGGAAAGTTTATGGACGGGATGCAAAGGACCAGCTTGCATGGCTGCGGTATGACAGTGAGCTAGGGAATACGGAGAAGGTCTATGAGCGGCGACGAACCTCTCTCCTAACGAGCAACGCTCGCATGAACGATCCTTACCGCCGGTTGACTAAAAGTTTATTGCAACAACTCTAGTCATCACACCACGGTATGTCATTAGAACAAACAGCAGCGATGTTATTCCCATTAGGCGCTAACTTGAACGTTCGAAATCGCCAGGTGTTCCGGTACTGCCCACAGGTTTGTTCCAAAAATTACAATCGTTGCGCGCCGATATGTGGGCAAGAGGACACGTTCCAACGCCAAAGATAAACGGGTAGATCTAGGTATGAAGTTTAGGGCTATTCCCGTCATCGTCGTCGTAGTAAACTCACAGATCGGGGCAGTACGATCCAAGTATTTGACGACAACGTTCCCGAAAACAATTTACTGGCCAAAAATCATCAATTGGTATGAAGGACATTCGGCAAAACTCCTGTTCCAGTCATTGAAACTCAGTTTCACCGACACGAAGAACCTTGGTTTCTTCACCAGTGATATCTGATCCTTCAAATCCTGACCTCTTTATCAGGCGAGCGCTATTAGGCATGCTACACATTCTCAGACGATGCATGTCATGAGCGAGGGTAGCCGAAAGACAGGTAAGTCGTGTGGTCTCTGGAAGTGCAGGCAACTCCTCAGGCCCAGGCTCTGCAATCACGACCTCGAGTTCGTTTTAGAGTTGAACGTTCGACTGGTGCATGGAAATCCTTCGGGTGGGCAAAGGGGGGACCAAAACGGTTTTGTGTGAAGAGATGGAGACGCGATAAAAGAGGGATTCGTCCTTTTCGAATGTGAATCGAAAGCTGGAAGTGAAGGAGTAGCCAGCGTTCAAGGTAATGATGTACAAGCTTTAATGCGAGTCTCTCTACCCTTTCAGATTCGAATGCTGGCGCTGATAGCACACGATAGAGCCAGAGGATGTCGATGAATATTTGATTCAGGCTGAACAGGACTACTATGCAGAGACCATTTGAGTCACTGGGCTACGATCACAAAATAAACAGCAGACGTACGTCCAGGAGCGAGCAACATACTGTGATCGTTCTCATTCCAGACGGCCTCTGGGCCGTTTTAGGTTAGAAATATATGGCGACAAGATTCCGGTATACATAGAGAATAAGCTGGATGGTTGTTCACAATTCGAAGAAAAGATGTGCTTTGTTACCTGGGTCAGCCGGTCAAAGTCGGCTGAGGTTAGGGTTAGCCCTACCTCATTTGGATAGTCAAAGCAGAATTTCTCTTTGCATCGCATCGCACTTACAAACAAGAATCTGCCACCATGTTCAAAAGCTTTATGTTTTCTACGTGGGGATTTGAGCACTCCGTTCTAGTCATTTTAGCCTAATCGTTCCTCGATTAGCGCCAGACATGGCTTCGGACGTTCTGCTCAAGGTTCTTCCGATCTGATATCACCGCCTTCCGCTCATCTGAGAAGCGAGAACTCCTCGATTTCATTGACCCCTAGTAAGGCTTTGAAATATGAAGTCCTGGTCCGATTTTTGTTCGGAAAACTTCTTTCGGGAAAGGTAGGAGACGGAAACTAACACAGCACCAGTACACCTTACAGCTGATTGCGAGATCTTAGCATGGCCCAGACTAATTGCTCTTCAGTGATGGTTCAATACGCACGCTCCAACGAAGTGAGCTCCGAGCTTCACTGGACAATGTGGAGCGTAAATCTCATATGTTATCATTTTACTATGCGATTTCGCTATCCGAGTCAGCTGTATAAGGTCCCCTCGAAAAAATCAGCTATATAGTAAGGTCCAGTCGAAGAAAAAAATGATGACAGATTTTGATTTTTCATAGGTTCTGAACACGCACGAGAAAGACCCTCATTTTCGAGTGAACATCAAGCTCTTTACAGAGCCTGGCACGTGTAATAATCTCGAGTACAATCATTAAGTCCGAGCTGATTTCGAAGTGAATTTATTCTCAGAAATGTAACTCGTAAGTAGAAAGGCACACTAGAAATACCATAGAAACACTCCAACATTGTACTCTTGTGATGCTTTCATGTACCTGTATCCACTCCATGCTGGATGACAAGTGCTTACAGAGATACGCTGTTATCCTTTCTCTTCTGCCACTAGTTGGTAACCTGAGGTCCCCTTTGTCGAACGAACCTTAATTATGCTTCTGAGAAGCTCAAATCTAAAACATGGATACCTTCACGGTCATAATTTCTCAAGTTTCGAACGAGCTGGAACTAAAGATATCAACGACGTCATTCCGAATTTTGTTACTAGTTTTCTGCGCCCATTGACTACTGTCTTTGACTTCCCAGCCCTCGTCCGAGATAATGGGCCAGAATTAAATCACACCTTGGTTCTTTCTTGATCAATCATTAACACCTCCATGCTTGAATGTCGTTCGGCGCATGCATGAAGAACACCTTGTGATTCCAGAGCTGATCTCGAAACAATTGGGCGGCTGATAAGTTCTCATGGATGGCGTCTACTCTTTTGAATTACAGTACTCCAATGGATTGTAGCCATTCTATGACTGCCTCAAGTCGAACCTATGCGTCATGATGGCTAGTGTAAGTAAGGTAGTCATACCGAGACGTGGCCGATCTCGACCATCTTCCTATTGCTTTTGACTACGAGACAGTCGTTATCTACTGGGCTTATCGGCCCCTCCATATTCTCCTCGAATCCTTACCCACACCTCTCCTTGAAGTTCCGTTCCTTAAGTTTCTGACCAGCCCATCTTTGGGGGCAAGATCTTGTGCGAGACGTTTTCATAAGATGATCAAAATACGTATAACATTAGATACCAACAACTGAACAATCGAGGATTGGCGGCGCGCGCGTAACAGTAATCCGCGTTGGAGAAAAAATGTCCTGAAGCAACCACTGTAACTCAGTGGCCAAGCAATGAGAGTAGAATCGATTTGATCCCACCAAGGACCCGGAAACCGGGAGTGTTAAATGCAGTCGCCGAATCAGACTTACCTGCTGATGGTCGGTTCCTCTTTACTCTAACTCGTATCGTCCTGGCATTGTGATGGTTTCTGAGAGCTCCAACTCGTGTAAACTAAGGGTTCCGCCGTATTCGGCGGAGTCGCTCCTCATCTTTACCTATCGTCCTAGTGCACTGCCATGCAAAACTTCGCCTATCGTACAACCTTTATCTGTGTTATTCCCGCCGAATGCGACCTATATCAAGGTTAGGGGACACGGAGCCGGTGATTCCCATGAAGCTCTTGCTATGCACAAGTATTATACATTGTCAACATGGTACTTTGATGGTTTCACTCACATGTGACACTGCTCCCTTCGATAATGAATCCCCATTAGGTATCACCCATTTGAATGTTTGAAGTTGCTGTCGTTTACTTAAACATCCGCTGTTATAGTTGTTTTTTCTTCGTCCACGCCAATCTCTTTCTCGCACTTCGACGATGTCGGCTCCGCCCCCGCTTTGTATCCCATTGCCAACCCCCAACCTCAATAGTACTTATGGAGCCATGTTAATAGGAGGTAATAGGTCTATCCGTCACGTTCTCTCGAATCGAACACTGACCGATCTACTTGTAGTTCTTTTCTCTACATTGTAATACTTTTTATTCGATTTCCCGGTCATCCATGATTAACATGGCGCATAATCCAGTCTTCAGGGTGTTCTAACACTGCAAACAGTGACATATTATGATTCATATCCTAAAGATCCGATATCGACAAAACTAGTAGTGAGTGATGCGATTGCACCCCTGCGAGATACCCTTCTGAACGGATGTCGAGGTTGCTACAGTTTGGTACGCTGCATCTTCATTTTGATCTCGAAATTGGTTAACTTAAAGTCCTCGTAGGTGCTTTGATACGTTCCATCTGATCCTTATTGCACAATCGGCGTATCACTACTTAATCAGTAACTGGGGTTTTCTTCCTGCGTTGCTGGAGTCAACTTGGGAGCTCGACTTAAACGTCACATTTATCGGCCTCTCCACCTTTGCCTGTCAGCTCTTCTTCCTGAAGAGGTGGGTGGTCAACCTTGCCATTTCGAACAAGTTTTGATCGTCCCTGTTATCCAGGATCTGGGTATTCAGCGGACGAAACTGGATCATGGTCGGGGTTTTGGCGGCGCTCTGTTGCGTGACACTTGTCGTCGATATTATCGTCACGGTACAGATACTGGAGCACCGCTCTGTCGCTGAATTCGGTGTGCAAAAGACTGGAATTCTTGTGGCATTCATTTCGGGTGCAGTGGGTAAGTCAACCGAACTTGAATCGCAGTCGGGTAATTGATATAATATGAAGCTGACGTGACTATTGCGTCGCTGCTTACATTCTATATCCGGCGCAACAGGAGTGGTTTCGAAAAGTAAGCTTTTCTCAGGCACTTGCATATTCAGAACTGATGTTGTATCATTTAGGACTGACTCGCTCATTACTCTAATAGTCAGGTACACAGTTACCACAGGTGTTGTTACCAGGTGTGTCCGAGTCTGAACATAGAGATATTGCTACGACCTGCTCACGGAAAGTCTATCGCAGCTTACTGGGCATTTTCACCCTTGTTGCTGTGTGTTATCTCACGCTTCCAGCTTGAGCAGACTACTAAAGTCCCCATTTCCAGTACTTCTTATCACCGGACGGGCTCACTTTCATTGTGCGCATATACACATCTCTCAAGATATTCCATCTAACCGCTTGTCCCCTAGGCTATGCATTTCTGTCTGGGACGTTTATACACCAACGCTCTTCTCGCTACGTTCGTGATCCCAAATTTCCAACAGCGTTAGATTTGAACTTTGAATCCTTCAGATTGAACTCTCGATCTAAATTACGAGCTACCCTTGAAGGGACAAGTAACGTCCAGTTTGACTCGAGTCGAAAGAAAGACAACTCCACCAACTTAAGCATGTCGATTCCTTTGTCGAATTTCTCAAGCGCTCCTGGGGTGAGCAGATATTTTGTTTAATTTTGAGAGGGTGCAACTAGAACTAAATCCGTGTTTGCTCGTAGATGACAGATACTCAGCCTAGTACTGTAAATGTACAAGTCCATAAGGCCACAGAAGTATTGCAGGATCAATATATTTACAATCAGAAGCGGTCATTGGAAGAAAACGCAATTCGCGTGGTTGGAGTATAAGTATTTATCACTATTTCACTGTTGTTTGACCATTCCGAAACCCGAATCCCTGATGAACGGTGGCCATCTGGGACTTGTATAAATGCTATGTAGTACTGTAGTCCGTCTAGCTACTTCGGCTCTATCTAACTAGTCAGCCAAATCCACAAAACATCGACCTACGTAAAAAATACTTGAGGCCAGGGGAGATATATTTTTGCTATCCGGCTAGTGCTTCAATGCTCCTTTTGTGCATATCGAGACCATGGCTGCCATGGGCTCAACATGGCGCCGCTACACACCTTGCGATATATATGTGTAGAAGTAATCCACTTTACACACCGATAATTGTACAGACTCTGTAATCGAAACTTTACCGCAATCTCTACTTAATATCTAAAATATTAGATACGTTAAAAGAATCAGGATTGTTAGATGTCGCAATCTCGGGTTGCAAGCTAGGTACGGTATCAACACTTGAAGGTGGCTGGGCCATGAGTCGTTCATTTAGCTCAGCTAAAAGGACGAACCATTCTCTCTGCATGTCAACCGTCACGAGAGGGTCCCGCTCTGGCTCTTTAACAGGAATTCGAAACGGTAACCCTTGTACGCCTGTGAAGCCTTTGTAGGTCGGCTTCCCAGGGCTAATGCCAGCATATAGTCTACCCGGAAACTCAGGAGTCAACGGTCGCCGGATCGATATCCCATCCCTCATTACAACTAGCAAGCAACGCCTATGTGAGAAATGCTAGGAAGAGATCCAGGAGCGAACACTCACAACTATCACCTTTTGCTATCCATCCAAAACACTTAGGACATAGTTTGTGATTGTGGAGTTCGAAATAAATCCAACGTCGAAGGTTCGCTTTCTCGCCCCACCTTCTGTCCGTGTCTGGGAGATATAGACCTTTGTATTTTGGGGCTAGACGTTTGACCGAAAGAATATTGAAAGCTTCATTGATAGCTGTGCTGATGGTTCTTCTATCCTCAACTGAAGGCTCGACGTTCAAATTTTTTTCACCCATTCTGTTAATAAGGACCACCGTGTGAACTTCCTGGCAATAGGCACTGTTAGGCATAGTAAATAAGTAACCCAGACATCACTCACCCGTATCAACTTCTTGCGAAAGGCTGGCCCATCTGTAGAGTCCAATAATGGCCTCTTCTTGTTGAGATTCTTGAACACTCCTGGCTGACTTGATGTCCCAGCCCAGTGTCCAGTACGAGCTGTTACCTGTAATAACTGAGTTGTAGATAGAGCCAATATAAACTTGTTTACCTCTTGCACTGGTGCAGGGAGCACAACAAGTATGGAGCTCGCTAAGAGCGCAAAAAGAAGAAGAGTAGTAGTAGAACGCATGTTCGAGAATTAAAGTATGGAGTATATTCCAGATTGACCAGCAAGTTATATTCGAACGGGGGGCTGAACCAGCAGAATCCCTGGAACATTTCCATCCACAAGGTGCTTTTTATAGAGGGCTGTACCATCTTGATAAGTTCGATGATACGTCCCCAAAATATTGAGCTCAATAGGACCCTTGATGATAGCTGAAGACGACATGTGGTTTCATTGGTTTTATTCAAACTTCGGAACTTCAAATAGCCTCGGCCGAGGCCGGATTTCGCTGCCTGATTAGTTATTGTACACCTGGAGCCTCCTGGAGCTCAAAAATCGCTCAAACATTCAAAACCTGACTTGAACCTGAGCCTTCCGAGCGCAACAGAGAAGCCAAGGAGGCTGGAGAGAGAGCTGCGAGCGCGTCCGTATAACACCGTGACTGAAGGAGTGTCGCATTACACTGTAGTATCCCCATGAAAATGTGTTGGAAGGGCATTATAATCATATCTAACATTCTCCTGAGAATAAGAAAACCACATTCCCATTCAACGTATACTACTAACGTTGTAGGTTGTAGGCAGTCCAGCGAAACAATTCCCGATTCTTGCGTAAGAAAAATACATCCCCCTTACTGAGGTGCACCTACCCAAATGTCGTTGTCCAGCGGGATTGAAAGTCCCAAAATAGAAGAAAGAGCCCGGAAAGATGCGTCGGAGAGGAAACAATCTGTTTTGCGATCGATTAGGAACGCCCAAAGTTTCGATTCGATAACCGTATGTAGAAGCCGGGTGGATGGAGCTAGATGGAGCCTTATGGAGCCAGGAGATAAATCATGATATCGGACAGCTGGATAGGACCATTGTCTACCATTGTCTCAACACGTCTCAATACCGCAATCGAGTGCTCAAGTGAAATTGGAATTGTTGTACGGGATTGGATGTGCCTATCCCTGTTCTATCTCATATTGACACGACGACATTCATTCAACCGGGTTCGCAAGTGATATCGAGTCGGAAGAAGTCCTAAGATCCGCTAAGGAGGATACAGCCAGCCTTGAGATGTGGGAAATAGGGATTCCTCATACAAGCAGATTTCAAAGTCTTTGGGCAACGACATATCAGTGAGGGCACTAAAATAAGTAGGCGTTTGGAGGCGCTTGGTCAGATGAAACAGATCTATTCTGATGTGAGCTGATGCATCTCCCAGTGACAGAGGTAAATACCGCGCGATGCGAGCACCCCGGCCTGTCTTCCCGTTCTTCCCTGTTCTTCCTCGAATTCCTTGTTCCTCCTCATTCTCGCGTCACCATGTCTCAAACCATCCATAAGAAGGCGTAATACTCTATACAATTGACCCATGTCCAAGCTGACGTGAGTGAAAGTCAAGAGCGGAAAAAGTTCGCTCGAGGGCGAGACTCCGTGATGTCGCGAATGCAGCTGTAAAACTCGTATCAAAAGGATATGACCTTCCGATTGCGTTAGAGTCAATTTGGCTCCTGTACGTGCCCCAACAGAGTGGCATTGAATACTGAGTACCTCAGTGCGAAAGAAGTATGTACACCTTGCCAATTTTGGACTACTACATAGTAGGATCCACTGTGGGTGAGGCGGATGGGACAACTGCGGGACAAGAGATCCCTCGATACGATTCAAGACTCGGTTGCTAAATCCCTCCATGATCAAATTAAGACCTACAACCCTCATTATCATCGTAGCTATACAAACAGACTAACGAGTACGCACTTTGAAATGTAAAGAAAACTGTCGAGCGCGGGTAACACGCTTTGGACTTGAGGAAACATCAAGAGCAAGATTTCACCTTGAGGCGTGGGGATTCGTTGAGTGCAAGAGGCTTACTTCAACACACGACTCGGACAAAATGTGTCCAACATGGACGATGTGCTTTAGGACAATGGTTTGGGAAACGGAGATGTATCAGTCGCATTGCCGAGAGAGAGCTAGCGACAAAGTTCAAATGACGGATGTGAGTCGTTGGAAGGATCCGTTATCGATTTATCCATCGCCTGAAGCCATTTGACAACGAGTACGATCATCCCTACTTTCATCCTCCGAGCCAGAGTAGGTTGTGCTGAAGCAAAGTACGAGTCCGCAACAGAAACCGAGGGGAATGGAAGGAGAGAAGAAGGAATGAGAGGGCGTTCACTGTAGTAGTGTACTCAGTCGGATCCCGAAAGTGTCTATGAGACAAGCGCTGAATATTGAATCTCGAACGCTAGGGAGGGGCGATGAAACGATTCTGTTACAACGCGAGAAGCGGTAGTTCCATCCAATTCTGTCATTCCAATGCATCCCAACACATTTGTTGACAATCTCCAAAGGAATGGTAAACCGGTCCTCGTGCGGTCCGAAACGCTGCTCTGGTATCTGTGAGACTAAGCGGTTAATGACATGGAAAACCAAATAATGGAGTTTGAACTGACGAGTGTCAAAAGGAACGGAAGGGCGGTACGTGATGGCCGCAGTAAGCGTGGTCATACGCCAAGACGAATCCTTCTCGACTTTTTCCATTCAGTAAACCAAGAAAGTCGAGCTCGGTGCTACCGTCAGTCTACCTTCTCGTTTGCAGCTCCAGAACCCAGACTTTAAGGGCTCAAAGTTTTACTAGCACTAGCCACTGGCTTTACTTGAAAGACAACATTTAGGTTGGAAAGAGAACCAGAGAGCTGCAGCGGATCGTTTGCAGACTGAGAGTCGGATAAGGAAGGCAAGAGAACGACGGAAGTACTATGAGGACAAGAGGACAAGAGGACAGGGTCTAGGGTGCTCATGTAGCGCCAAGCTTCAGAAGCTTCATTATACAATCTCGCCTCCATCGTATCCAACAGTAACCCAGCCCATCCCTTCCTATCTCCAAATCGAAACGGTAAGTGCCCAAGGGGTACCGGTAAAAGTCGGAGAGCTGGGAGAGGCGAGAGCCGTTTCGACGATAACGCACAGAATCTGGAAGGGACTCGATGAAGCGAGTCCGTAGCGACGTGCTGAAGATGGAAGAGAGACGTTTCAAATGAAAAGTTTTACATAATGCATAATGGCTGGCGCTGGGTTCTAACCTTCTCTCGAAGAGGGTCCTGTTCGAATTCGACGACAATGAGGAAACCAGACACGTATGAAGTCGATGGAGGTCAATAAGAAGAGATTTCAAACTAGGCGCTCGGCGAGCGCTAAGTCAACTCTATCCTATTGCCAACCTATTACGGACGGACTCAAGCAATGTCAATGGAGGTGTCGGTCGATTATTGGGAGTCTAGTTGCCTAACTGGGACTCTCTTCCCATCACGGTCGCCTTTTACTTTCAACTTCCAAGCAGATTTTAAATCTACAGTATAAGTAGTACGAGGGCGAGGATTGGATCTGGAGATTATTCCGAGAGTTGACCAAAACATCGCTGAAGTTAGAGTTAACGCTAAATCTCGGGTGAAGTGGATAAGTCGACAGAACTCTAACTGCACCGATATAATCCATTGTGAAGCTGACATGTCTATTGCGTCGGCACTGCTTACATTCTGGACCCGGTGCAACAGGAGTGGTTTCGAAAAGCTTTTCCCAGGTGCTTGCCTATTCAAAACTAGACTCGACCATCTCTTCTAACTCCGGCCCTCAGAGTTGTTCGGAATTCCGGTGATCTGACGGCGTGGCAGATGAAGAATATGATGATGACCCAGAAACGCAGGCGGGGCGTCCGCCTTTACTCCATGAGAGACAGATGGCCCAGGCCCAGGCAGCCCAGGTGCAGGTAGCTCGGGCCCAAGCGGCCCAGGTGCAGGCGGCCCAGGTGCAGGCGGCCCAGGTGCAGGCGGCCCAGGTGCAGGCGGCCCAGGTGCAGGCGGCCCAGGTGCAGGCGGCCCAGGTGCAATCATAAACCGTGCGTTAAACAGACCCCAAAGCCTTTCCCATTCGTTTTGAAATGCAACAAGGAGGAGGGGGTCCCCAGAAAATGAAGCAGGTTTTCCCTGCCACTCCTCCTTAGGGACGTTCAGGGCTGGGTTCCCTTTGCACATGCCAGCATACAGTTTACCCTGTCCCGTAGGTGTCAATGGGATCCGATACGCTTTCTTGCCATCATCGGTACCCTCTATTCTAACTAGGAAATCATATATGAGAAAAAAGAGGAAAACCAGATCCAAGAGCGACCACTCACAAGAAGAACTTTTTGCCACCCATCCAAAACATGGATCACAACCAATTTCTGCATCAAGGTATCTGACATAAATCCATAGACTCAGTTGCTGTTTCTCCTCCAGGACCCATGTCACCATCTCTGGGCTATATTTACCATGGTAAATCGGGGTTCTCGACTTGGTCGAACTCGAACGCGTATTCAGGGCTTGATGGATAGCATTGAGGATTTTTCTTTTTTCATTTGTCAGGGTGTCACCGTTCAAGTCTATGCCCATTATGTCCATGAGGTATAGCTGGGGGTAACAAGTATGAGGTCAGTGAAATCATGTAAACCAGTAAAACATTTACACGTGGCGTGATACGTGGTTTCCGGGCTCGCTTTTTCCATTTTCTCTGTGGCGGAGTCGACAGTTCACCGGGATTCTGTAATAGCCCTGACTGTGAATGCCCAAGCTCGGCGCGAGGCCTAACCTGTAATACCTGAGTTAAGGAATGTAGCATGGAACCATATAAACCTCGTTACCTCTCGGACTGGTACAGGGAACACAACAAGTATGGAGCTCGCTAAGAGCATAAAAAGAAGAAGGGTAGAACGCATGTTTGAGAATTATAAATATAGAGTATACAGATTGACCAGCAAGCTGTGTTCGAGTGGCGGCAGAGTGGGGCTGAACCAGCAGAGTTACGGGACATTTCCATCCACAGGCTGCTTTTATAAAGACTGTACTTGTATTTCATAATAATAAGACCACATGTTCGCTGGATATTGGTCGATCTTGATGCCCCCAACAATTTGGTCTTATTTCCGAAATAAAATAAAATGGTTGTTTCAAAGCTCGATGACCCTGAGCCATGCTAAATGCACCCAGTTCGTTCGAGATACTTTAGATACTTTACTTGTAAGTTAAAGAAGGGGGAGGGCACTACAGCATGGCGGAATAATGCACGCCGCAGATACATAGTTAGAGGAGGCCGTTCCGACCAGGCGTTTCACTTCGCCGGCTCGCAAAGGAGGGTTATGAGGCCATGCGGTGAGACAGATTTGAGAATCTAGGTGTAAAACACGTATCAAAAGAGTATGTGACTCCGAATGCTTTAGAGTCCTATACAGTCCCAAGCATCGCATGCGACTGTATGTGCACCAACAGAGTGGCATTGAATATTGAGTACCTCAGCGTGAAGGAAGTACATCTTACCAACTTTCGACTATAGGATTGACAGACAATGCGTGGGTGAGGCGGGCGGGACACAAGAGAAAGATTAGTATATTCCAGTTGATCCGATTCAACTTTCCAGACCCTCAATGATCAAATTCAATTCTGGTTACCTTTGATGACCCTCATTGTCATCGTCGCTAAAAACGAACAAACCAGCGCGCACTTTGAAATGTAAAGAAAACTGTCGAACGCAGTTAACAGCAGTTAACGCGCTTCGGACTAGGGGGGAATATCAAGAGCATGCATTACACCTTGAGTCCTTGACATGTGGTGATTCGGGAGTGCAAGTACTTCAACACACGACTCGGACCAAGTGTCCAACACGGATGATCTGCATTAGGACAACAGCCTAGCAAATGGTCTAGGAAATGGAGAGATGTACCAGTCGCATCGCCGAGAGAGAGAGCTAACAACGTAGTTGAAAGGAAGGGAGTCGCTGGAAGGATCCTGACCAAACTTCGGATTCATTAACGAGACAAGGGCTGGCGCTGACAGCGCTGAATCTTGAATACCTAGAAAGGCGTAGAGTCCAGGGCAGAGAGATGAAAGAATTCCGCTATAACGCGAGAAGGGTTAATTCTATCCAATTCCGTCGTTCCAGCGCATCCAAACACATCTGTTGACGATCTCCACAACTACATGAATGGTGGATAACCAGAGGAGGATAAGCCGGTCCTCGTGTGGTCCGAATCACCGCTCTGATATCTGTGGGATGACACGGTCAACGGCATGGAAGACCACATAATGGAGTTCAGAGTGACGAGTGTCAAAAGGAACGGAAGGAGGGTATGTGTTGGTCGCGGCAAGCGTAGTTATTCACCCAGACGGATCCTTCTCGACTTTTCCAATTCAGTTGAAGTTGACTGAGAACTGGCAGACAACGGAACGTTCGAGCAAAACCACAAGTAGACAGTTCGCGAATTGAAAGTCGGATAAGGGAGGAAGGAGAGGGCTGGAAGCATAAGGACAAGATCTAGGGTACTCCTGTAGCGCCAAGCCTCAGCTTCAATATCCGATATCCAATACTCACTACGTCTCAATCCTCTCTCCTCCATTCTAGAATTCTCATCCCTTCCCTTTCAAATCTCCAGATCGAAACGGAAAGTGCCCAAAGATAAACAGCTGGAGAGCTGGGGTTCTGGTAGGCAAGAGCCGTTTCAGAACTTCTCTGGTAGGAGGCGAGTCCCTGAAGCTGGAAGGGAGATAAATGAAGATCAATAACAGCGATGAAAATCATTAAACCGCATTCCGACTTTCCCATCATTATCTCAAAGAGGGTCCTAGATCCAGTGACAATGAGCACACCCCGAAGTCGATGGAGGTCGATGAGAAGGAAATATTCAAACTAGGCGCTCAGCGAGCGCTAAGGCTACAATGGATTTCTTCTGGATCCCTCAACGTTCAACTCAAAGGACCATGCCGTGCCATAATAAATTCTCCCTTCCTTCCTTCCTTCCCTGCTTGGTAGCTGCAAAGTCATGCAAAGCACGAAAGATGTGGCGCGACTCAAGCAAAGAGGCATCGATTTTTGGGAGTCTAGTTTCCTAACTTCGCCTCTCCGCCCCCAACCACAGTCCCGGGTCGCCTTCTGCTTTCAAGCCAGTTAGATCTATTGGGCGAGGTGAGTTGAATTGAAAATCATCCCGAGAATAGACCAAAACATTGCTGAAGCCTTTACCGTTAAACGTTGAACAGGAAGTTGAAGATGTGCTAGTAAACCACTATCTTCATTGACTCAAGAGTCAAGTGCCGCTCTCTAGCACTCTCTCTTACTCTACTCCTTGCTCTACTCGGTCCAAACCTTCAAGTAACACCAATATCGACAAAGCTAGTGGTGGGTGATGCGATTGCACCTCCTGCGAGATATGGATGTCAAATTCCTGTTATACGGACTGTTCAGCGGAAGAAACATAGTCATGATAGGGCTTGCAGGGCGCTCTGTTCCGTGACACTCAATATTATTGTCACGGTACAGATACTGAAGTACTGAAGCACTAAAACTTATTGGTGTGTAAAAGACTGGAACTCTTCATCTTGGTTGCAGTGGGTAAGCCCACAGAACTCCACCTTCAGTTGGGTAACTAATCCTGTGAAACTGATGTGTCTACTGAGTCGCCGCTTACATTCTACTTATTTTCGGCGCAACAGTGGTTTTGAAAAGTAAGCTATTCTCATGTGCTTGCTTGGTGCTTGCATATTCGGCAGATATTCAGAATTGATGTTGTATCACTAGGGTGTGTCTGAGCATGAGATATTGGTATGACTTGTTCACGGAAAGTCCATCACCGCCTACTGGCCATTGTTAAGTTTATCTTACCCGACTTGAGCAGACTACTAGATCCCCATATCGCCGAACTGACTCAGTTTTGTGCTATCGCTATCTCTACAAACTCCGACCTTCAGAGTCGTGACTTTCCGTGCGCTCACGGCTTGGGTTGTTGATTAAGTACAATATTACTATGCGCAGGCAGCCCAGTCGCAGGGGACCCATGCAAGAAAGCCATAAATCGTGCATTAAACTCAGCCCAAAGTGCTTCCCACTCCGCCTGCCACGCAGGAAGGAGGATGGGGTTCAGCTCTTCTGAATAAGGTTTTCCCCGCCACCCGGCGCCTCTAGGGACACTCCAGGCTGGCTCCCCTTTGCAAATCCCAGCATATTGTTTACCCCAAGCTTGACCCTCTTTTTTACTTAATTTGAGCCGCCTCGGTTTCATTTTACCCTCTAAGTCGGGACCCTCCACCTTGACTGGTAAAGCATATGTGAGAAATGCAAGGAAAACCAGATCCAGGAGCGACCACTCACACTGAGAACCTCTTGCCACCCATCCAAAACATGGATTACAATCACGATTGTAATCGATGTATTTGAAATAAATCCACTCCCTCACCTCCCCATTCTCGTTCCACTTCATCTCTGGATCCGTGTCTGGGAGATATGCACCTTTGTATTTTGGGGATTTTCCCTCACTCCAAACCATATCCAAGGCTTCATTTATAGCTCCGGTGATTCTCCTTTTGTTGCCAGCAGATGGTTCGCCTTCCAACTCTTGACCCATTCTGTTAATGAGGATCACCTCGGCAAATGGCTGGTAGCAAGTATCAGGTATCGTACAATTATGTAGCCCAACAAACATTTACCGCTTCCCGCTTCTGTGGAGTCAACAGTGCGGCTGGATTCTGTGAAGTTCCAGGTGCAGCGCGAGGCATTGCCTAATACCTGAGTCAACGAATGTAGTGTAAAACCATATAAAGCCTGTTTACCTCTCGGACTGGCATAGGGAATACAACAAGTATGGAGCTTGCCAAGAGCGTAAAAAGAAGAAGAGTAGTAGAACGCATGTTTGAGAGTTATAAGTATAAGGTATACAGATTGACCAGCAAGCTGTATTCGAGTGGGGGACTGAACCGGCGAATTACATCCGCAAATTCCTTTTTATAGAGACAGGCTGGATATTTAAGGGCATATGTTCGCCGGATGTTACGCGTATGAGGCTTCATGGCGCGGCCCCCGGCAATCTGGTCTTATCATAAACAATTATTTCAAAGCTGGATAGGTGATTATGGACACTATCTATGTTTAAAAGTGTGCGAGGGCCATGCCCCTCGCACTTATACTCGCACCACTGAAGCTACGACAATTTCGTACGATTCATCAGACAAGCGCGTGCCCCTCCAAAACAAAAAGAAAAAAAAGCTGGGTGGGTTCGCATCAAGATGGTAGATGCTGGATAGCGCCAAGCGCCGATCGTCGTTAGTCACCGCCACAGACGGCCGCCCGGTTATAGTTTTTTTTTTGATTTTCTGATGAGTATCGAGTTTCACATCGAGCATCACGACCGACGTATTCTCTCCTTATTCAAGTTCTCCCAACTCTCCACACTCAGTCTCAGTTAAGACTCAATACTCTACCGAGCCTGTAATTAACAGGCTCTGATATTTTCCTTGGGCTGGTAAAAGCTATGACCCTAAAGATTAACTGTAAAGATTGTGTTAAATACTAAACAACTGTTACCTGAGTTTGAGCCCCTCGTCATATCACATCCAGGGCTCGAGATCTCGTCGTTGTATCAGTGATTTCAAACAACTTGAATGTAGCCTTCTACTACATAGTAGAAGGCTAAATTAAACTAATAGGGACAGTCAAAGTAGGGCGATTAAAGACAGATTATTTAGATGATTATTTTATTTTTAAAAAATGAAAAGTCGATTTAAATCTACGTTGACTCTGACCGACCCGATTATCTACCTACCTACCTACTTGATTAATTCCGTCGATTAATTCAAGATGTTTCGGCGCTTACCTGACCCTCTCGGCCACTTGAATGAGAAACGCCGATATTTTGTTATCTAAAGTCACATGTTTCTTGATTAGATTACTAACGTTAACACTTAACAGGGCGAGAACAAATACTAAAAGTACAAGTACTCATAGAACAAGCCTGAGCGAGTTACAAGAGTCACAGAAACTATGCTACTAGTCCGAGTCTACAGTCTACCTGAAAGATGTACGAGAATACAGCTGAAAACAAGCGAGTCTAAGGTAAAGTCAGACTGTTCAATGAACGTTGACATCGCCTTCTGGAGAATCGCCCAAACCGAGACTCGCATCTCCGCTGGAGCCCAGGAGCTACCCCCAGATCGGTGTGCAAAGCAGGGAGCAGGACTCCGGGCTGTTCCATTCGCAATTGAATGCTTTCTGGAATTGCCACCAGGAGAGAGCGACTGCTTCACACTAGGACTGGCCATCTTTGTAAATCCTTCTGAAGTTTGAAGGACTAACAGACCTAACAGCCATGGCATCAAGGGAGTCGAGGATGAAAGATAAATGGAACGAAAATCAGGAGTTGGTGGGCGGATCCGACTTCGACATTGTTTGGGAGGCATTGAGAGCACAAACAGCTTCTATGGACATTGTATAAAAGGGGTTTCATATTAAAAAGTAATATACATGAAAGGAATATAGGTACGGAAAGCAGGAAGTGTAGATGAGCGAAGCAGTATGATAAGTGCTTGCGAACCAGCTGGCAAAATCTAATCGTAAACATGTGACTTAAGATAAAAAAATATCGGCGATTTGAGAAAAGCGCTCTCGGCCCCAGCGAGTAAAAAGGCTTCGAAGAGCATATCTCGCCTATTCTTTGGCAAGACAGACCCATATTAAGCAATAAGCATCAGACTCCGCTATTCAAAAATCATCTCTACTCCAAACACTCAGCTCTTTCCTCGCTTTCTTCTATTTCAACAAGTTCTAATCTGGATGCTGGATGACTGGTCCAGTAACTTGGGCTCAGACTAGAGAGGCTCACAAGTAGAAAGAGGATTGTGTTCTTTAGTTGTGGCGCGCCATAGGCACGGCGCCGTCGCCGCCCATGGCGCTACCCTAACCCAAGTGTATACCATATATATATCATGTTGTGTCGATTAATCAGAAGGGTATTTCAGCGACAAAAATAAGCGACTCCAGAGTCGCTTATTTCTTTGGCTTTTTTGAGACTCGATTTTTAGATTTAATCATGTAAATTAATCTACACATAATCGCCCTACTTTGACTGTCCCTAATATTAATATCTTAGTACTGATTCATAGGACTGAAAGAAGGAGGTGAATACTCAGCGGCAACTCAGCGGCATGGTCCAAGGTGGTCGGTCTGGATGCAATGAGGTCAAGATGAGGTAGAGCTAGAAACTAGTGCATAACTCAAGAATATAATAAAACCGAACTCCCAAGCGGAGTTGCAGTGGAAGGAGAGAAGTCGATCGGTAGAATATGATCCCAACAAAAGGACTCGAAGAACCACCGAGAATAACGGGAGAGGCCCTCGGAACGATGATTTAGACCGAATTGTTGATGAGATTACCAATCGACTGCGCCACTGTGGACCCTCGGCGGAGTAGTACAGTAATATGTGTTGGCACGTCGCCACTGGTTCGTAGGTATTCATTCATAAGTAGCAAGATCAAGAGAGGCCTGCGACTGATCGCGGGTGAACAGATAAGTACGTTGTATAAGTGGCCTCAGCGCCTGCTCTGGGCCTTGAAATGCTACCTGAATAAAGACCTGTACAAGTCCAACTGGTTCCATCATCTTCTTGATATCAAGCTGTCTTAATATCCCGATATCTGATATTCGCTGAACGCCCCTCTTGTATAAACGAGTAGAAAGATAAACGATGATTATGATCCAAGTCTGAAAGCCTAGCAGCCCGCACAGCGCAAAGCGATGATGTTCGGGTAAAAAGCCTAGTAAAACTGGAATCATTTAACTTGTACTGTTCCTGCAGATCAAAATCGCATATCACCGAGTGCCTCCTGTCTTGTCTGCACCTGATCTTCTGTGACATCGATCCCATCGATCATCGATTCCGGATGCTCATGATAACTTGACACTATATACCGCACAGACCAACGTGTCGAAACACCTTGGGAGCTTCGGTCGAACCGAGGTTCAAATCTTGCCAGACCATGCCGAGTAATTCACTATCTTTCTTTCCTTCCCAAGCAACACACTGTAATTGGAAATCACGCGCGAGTACCGAGGGTCAAAACGTACCCAGGTAACTTCCAATAATCACATCAGACTTCTGAGTCTACATTTTCAGACTCACTAGACGTTTAAAAGTCGCTTTCCAAAACTGCAGTACCATCTAACGATGCCTTCCATCCACGCTTATTATCATTCCGATGGCCCGGCCTCTGGTCCAGTCACTATCGATTACCTCGGCGCTCTTGGATGGAATATATCCTTTATCGAGGGTAATACTATTGAAGAGATTGAACAATCCGGTTTCAAAGTGGTGGAGAAAATGGGATATCCTACTACGGTCGAGGGATGTGTCGTTCGGTTCAACATGAAACAGGCAGAGGATATGACGCCACAGGTAATTATTATAGCTACGTCATTCCCCTGAGCTTTCTGACACTTTTCAACTCGCTTTGACGACGTACTAGATGTTATCAGTATTAGAGGCATCGCAACCATCGGATGGTGTGACTGGGTAAGAAACTGAATACTAATAGATACTTACTTCCTGCGACTTAAGCTCTCTATAGCAACCTATGCACCAACCAAGACGCTATTACTGCGATCACTAGTGGAAAGACTTATATTGACATTGAAGGTGAGTACAGTTAGAGCGTATATGGTCTGCGGAAAATACTAAGGTATCTCATCAGACATTACCACAAAGAGTTGGATCCACCTCGACCTTTTCCCTGGGTTGCTCCTTACGCTCCCGCAAGGAGCAAAATACCGTCTTAACTTTAATGCGGAGAACAGCAAAACAACTAGAACTGTGTTCTTCCTAGTGAGCCTTTCATACCATTTATTGAGTATGAGCACGTACTTAGAAGAGACAGGAAAACCATGAAATTCTTATGGACGAAGCGATTGAAACCCATCCAGCTCGTGCAGCTTATCTCGCCAAGCACACCTGAAATAGTATATGGTCAGAGTGTTCGTTGGGGCTTGACAGTTCAAGGTTGGAAGGATAGATCGAGTGTAAAGTTAAATTTTATGTGTATGAATGATAGTTTGTAGGTGGAAACTTATTACGATGACTGCCCCATCCCGAGAGTACGCAGAGTCATTGCAGCATTAACTTCAAACAAACAGACTTCCACGTAAGTATGCTTTCGCCCAGATACTCACAGATTCGGCCATTGACTTGTTCTTTTACTATCTTAAGTGCTTCCTTCATTATTAGTTATCAGTCTCAATTCTCGACCAGCTTTAGCTATCTTAGTAGCACCGGAATCCATGTCTTTACCCCTGTAACTTTCTACCTCTGTAACGATTGTGTTTACCGTTTACGTCTCCTGAAACGCATAGGTATAGAAACGTACAACGAAGGATTCGGATGATCCAGAAACAAGGTCATGTCTGGACTCTGTAAGTTGAATACCCCTTGGCCCATGTGGCTAGTTTTGAGGTAGTAAATTATTTGAGTCGCCGCTACATCATATATGATCCACCTGAGAGCCGGGAGGCGCGCGCTGCGTAAAGCGAACTAACCTTGCTAAGGCCATCATCGAGTGCGAAAACAAGGACAGCCGCTTGAGTCAGCCCAGCCAGTATAGCATCCAGAATGTATCCCCGAGTTCCACCAGGACTCAAATTCTGCTGCTATCTTAAATTTCCCACCGATCAAAGCTGGTCATACTAAACATCAAACAGCTTAATCTCACACAGCATATCTTAATTTTCTTGTAACGCATAACTCTTCAAGATAACTTTATTAGATTAGGTTAAAGGGACCCCAAGAGTCTCCGTACCCAATCGTCGATTACCCCCTGCACAGAAGAGGACTGGGTTGACATCTTATACCCAAAGTTTAATAAGTCAGTGATGTATACATGTAGCCTGATCATAGTACTCACACCCAAGCTCCGGTATTGAAGCAGCAAAGTTCATCCGAAGGGCCTGGAATGAAGTTAGTTTACTTTCTCAAGAGTCAGCTTGAATAGGGGCACTTACACTACATGTACGCACGGCACAGAGTGATAAGAGGGTGACAAAGGAGTCATAGGAGCCATTGAGAAAATTAGAGGCATTTAGAGAGAATGTGGCGAAACTCACGCTGGTGTCACCGGATCCAGTGCCTAAACATGAAGGATAAGCTACACTCTCAGATCGGGCTGAAACGCATAGACTTACAGGGCTGAGGCACGTCACAGAAAAGATCTGTAGCTTGACATCTAAAGTAGTAGCACCGGCGAGTAAATAAGGTGTATCTTGATTTTCACGTCTACAAAGTGACTCACTCCCAGGATCCGGAGTTGTGGCAGCAAACATCACCCGTAGGACCTAGTTGAGCAAACTTTGGTTCAATCTCTCGATATACTATAAGCGGGTGGTACTCACACTATTGTGTAGTATGTGTAGGGCAAGGGTGTCAAAGTGGAGTAAGCAATCGCGAAAGTCACTGAAGTCCTGAAGAGCTTGGTGAGACTTACGCTCTGATCATTTGGTCCTTCGCCTGATCATAAAACGTAAGTGGTCAAACAAACGTAGACAGCTTTGAAGCAAGCTTACAGGCAATGGCACCGACGCTAGTTGTGCAAGCACTGAGCAGCAATGTAGCGAATACGGTGGAGAAAGCAAGTTTGAACAACATGGTGGTAGTAAAAGATGAGTCGGTAGTAGCTTCTCAAACTCAAACGGGTCGAAGATGCAGTTACTTGGATCTGTCCGCCTCTTTTATACAGCACAGTGGGCCGTCGAAGTGTGTCTTACCGCGTAGCTACTGGCCAGTAGGTTCAAGCTCCGTCCGATGAGCCTAGCTTTACTGAAGATACGTCAAAGCACCGGCTGCACACAAGTACCGTATCAACAGAGGAGCGGTGAGTTTGACTCTCCATGGTGAATTGCTAGCCCTGCATACAGTCAACTTGTGGACATGCAAACAAGTGATCTATAATTAGTTTATCGACAAGAATTTATCTCGCTGTCAAGTCTTGGGCGAGTCAGAGAAAGTCTCCTCACAGTATGAATACCTTTCCTGTCTCAGGGATGTATATAAGTTTTGGTCGCTAATCCATTTCAAGTAAGGAGCAACGGGATGAGCGAAACTTCGGCATCAACCAGCGCAGCCCGGACTCAACAGGTTTCTCAGGCGCACCATGAGTGCGCTCTCTTACTTATTCGATCCCTAGCAAAATAATCAGGTCATAGCGGGCTACACAACGGGTTCCTAGGAAATAAACAGCAATTAGCTGATGTTTGTTAAATGTAGGCGGGTTCTTAGTATCGGGTTCTTATTAGAATTTAGAATGCAATTTTCAAATAATGCCATATAGATGCATACCGATGCTTCCGGTGACAATACAGACAATGCGAAAAACCCGAAGCCGCTGAGTTCCCAGTTGGCCGCGCATATTGAAGCGTAAATACCAATACTCCGAGGAGGTATCTTCGGTGAGATAGGCGAATGTTGATGTAGGTAGCGTAGTGGTACTTTGGAAAGAAACTTCTCAAAAAGCGGATAAGGCATGTTCTCAGATGGTGGTGGCAGCAGTTTATAGTATCATTGGAGGAGCTCATTTCGGGTATTGTATTTATTGGTGGCAGGCTGTCAACTGGTGCGAGCATACATCAAGGAAAGGAATGATCAATTGTTTCAAGCTTCGTAAAAGTATTCAGATGTAGGAGCAACACAGGCAGATATTGGCATATATCGCAAGAACAACGCAAACCATGGTCAGTGGCGGAGCTAGATGTGTATTTCTTTGTTTTTGGTGTCTTGGACGTCCTACCTCTAATCCTACTTTGAAGAATCAGATGAAAAACGTCCACATGTTACTGGTATCTTCTCATGTTATTTCGCTGTGAAGAAGTCAATCATCCACGTACACCTGCCCGCCATCATACTTCAAAACAAAATCCTTAACTCCTTTTGCGTCAAATTCGTACGGCTCCCTCACCTAGAGGCCCAGTAGAAATAAGTAGAGAAATCCTCTTCGTTGCCAAATGCAAAGACAAAACGAAGAGGATAGACTGAAGTGTGCATTCCTGGGAAGTACATCGCCTGTTGAAAGAGGTAAATACCGTAGCTATTAGAGATGAGGCGTGAATGTTGTAAATCGCCAACAGGACTTCGCTCCGCCTCTAGGATAATTTCATCAAATAAGGCTTGATCTCGTATATGCTGGGAGGTCCTCGGCCCAATGGAGGTGATCTACGATGAAGAGTGGATACGGCGCGAAGACAAAGTCTGGGCCTGAGAATTCCCAGTCTATGATGGCTTGGGCACGGTGATAAGAGGAGCTGATATCAGTAATCATAATGTTCTGAGTGAAAGTCTCCGAGGAAGAGAGGACAGCCATGGACATTGGTAGAAGGATCGAAGAATGCATATAGGGTTTGGTATCAGAGCCAAAATATGAGTCCTCTATGACATGAACTTGGGTGGTGGTGGTGGTGGTGGTGTAACCGACGTGGTCCGTTGGCGTAAGCTAACCAATAATCGGCAGCATGAGAGTAGGAACTAGTCAGAAGACGGGTTCTGATGTCATCTTTTCAAAAGCGAAGCGACCAGAGCTCGAGCAGGATGTCGATAACCTCTTGAAGGACTATGCGACGTCTGTCGTCGTCCATGTCATTCCATACCGGACCGACCGGTACACCATCCATCGACTCTAGACATGAGAGTATAAGATGGACGCACATTTTGCCCAGCATTAGCGCTATAGCGAAGCAGGTGTGGTTCGGAACTGCGATAGTCAGTGGTACGAGCTTCGACATATTTAACAACCTTACTTTCAACCTGTTTTGTAATCGCGTCATCATGCTCCTCACTCATATCGCCTTCAGATCGAAGAGGTACACGAGCGACAATAACGGTCTTGCAGGGTTAGGATGGGAAACGAACGAGACGGTACCCTCCTGAGAGCTGATATCCCTAGCGCAGCTGTCTTGACGAAGCCGAGCAAGTTCCCATGCCAGAGAAGAGAGCTTGTCCTAGTTAATTATGTCAAACGCAGCTTGAACCCGTGGTACTGAAGAAGTCGTGCAAGCAAGTGCGTGGTTGAATCTGACATTGAGCGCCAAGAGAAGCGCCTTGGGGAAAATCAATTTATGGCTCTTTCTTCCTTTCTTTCATCTACTCGTTCAAAATATCACTCAAAAATATCATGTTCTCTAATTTTTTTCGGCCAATATCAGCAATGATACGATAAAATTCTCCTTCAGGTTCATTGTTTTCTCTTCGTGCAAGATTTCTGTTAACACGGTGGGCCCAGTAGTGTGATTCTCGTCCAGACGAGTCATGCCTTTATGAGTCTCTCGTTGACGTGCCTCCCACGCAATGTTTTCTGCTCTTCTGTACACCCGTCACGATAGACAGATTGGAACCACCATTCGATTGAGCTCAGTGTTTCGGTTGAACCATTTGGAAAATCACCAATCTCTCGCACGAAATGGACAGAGGAAAGCGCAAGACGAGCTGAGCAGCGCCTCTATATAGCCGTAGGATGCCACTTTCTCACCAGATCGCACCAAATCTGATACCAAGGATTGTTTGAAATACGGACGAGCAGCCTGCGATGCTTTGACTGACTGCTGGAACCACTTCTGCGCGCACTTCGACTCCTAAATTCGTTGTATTCATACCCTTACGTCCAGGAATCTGTACCCTCACAGGCATCCGATGGAACACTTTATCAATGATTCCTCGTTGAACTGGGCACTGGTCCACGGTTTGAAGTTTGAAGTCTCCTATTTGTCTCCCGTAGGCGGACTCAGTACTCAGCCTCCAAGCGAGCTTCCAATCATGACACACGTTCCTCCTCCCGAACATTGAAGCCCGTAAACTCACCGTACGCCCATATTCAAGCGCACCTCCATAACATCTCTTGGGATCAAGATGTGTTCTGGTGTTTCTTCCTCAAAACTTTCAGACCATGCCCGTAACGCACATACTCTACATGACAACGCTACTGTCCTGTCTTGCCAGCAGCTCCTCGGAAGAAGATCGTCGTCGTTCAAGTTGAAAATGGATCGTGCTAAGCTTGTATCAAGATCTCGGTCCTTCTTGTAGAAACTGGTTTGCTCCAGCTCTAGTTAGATAGTCTTGTTTAGTGATTCATACCTTTCCCAGATAGTCGTCATTCTGATCAATATTTCAATGTCGGAAACTCGGGAACGTCTTTTTAACACTGGTTGAACTAGATTTATTTCCGATGATATCTACCAAGATCGATCCGCTATTATGTTAACACCCTCAGTCGTACATCTAAAGAGGTCAGGACAACTGAAGGAATGCAGCTCTTCCTAGGCATAAACTCGAACAGCGGAAGAAGTGAGTCCGTATTAAAAGAAACACCTGTTAAGCAGAGTAACCGATAATCAGCCAGATATATATCAAGTATGACAGGAGACAACTCACTCGAAGGAAGAGACAATGTCATTGAAACCAATGGTCGTGAGGTTAGCAATTCCAGGCTGCTGGATGGGTCCATTGGTTGCGCCTGTGCAGTCGCTGTTCCTAATAGGTAAACGAATGTCAATAAGCAATAGCCAACGATGTAATAAGTGCGTACTCGAAAATGAAGCAGCTTTGGTCAGCGTTGTGGAAGTGGTAGCTGCCCCGTCGGTAGCTACACATCCTTATACGCCGTTTACCAGTACATTATACTTACATACATATATATTACAAATCGCTTTACACATCGAAAACTATCAATTCGTTTCAGTTCCTTTCACACGTTCCCTCTCTTCCTTTCTTACTCCCACCTCCATATTCTCTCTTTTCTCTTTCCTTCTCTCATAATCTGGACAACGACAAACCGGCATACGAATAACTCGAATACAGCTCGGTGATTACGGCCGTTCAACATCACTGATACACACCATTTCAAATTGTCGCCCTCCCGATCTCCTCTTATCTCCTCTCGCCTATTGAAGTATTCCAGCAACTTATAATATTTCTACGGCACCCCCAGCATATTCGCTATGGATTCTACGGCTTAGTTTGGTCACGGAAGGGGCGTAGCAGTTTTAGCGGTTCGGTTTTATATCGGCGTATCGTATGTTTTATCATTCTTTTTCCGTTGATTTATTTGCTTGATCATTATTCCTTTCCGTATCCGATGGGTTTCGTGCCTTGACGGTGAATGCGGCGGATGTCGGTACACGCCTAGATCGCGACGTTGAGGCTGGCAACCTCTCCTGTCCCCGTTGATGGTCGTAGGCGGGAGATCTAGTTTACTAGTCAAGCGTGTTACCCGCGCCGTGCAGCAGAGCCTTAAAGTCGCATACTCGGAGGTATTTCAATTCTTTCGGACTATTTTCCTTCTAAATATTTTATCCTACCTATACACATCACATGTATACAGTCAGGCGACGTACGAGCACGCGTGGCAGCCTGTATATATCACAGGTAGATACAGTAATGAAAGGGACTCTATTTTTTCTTCAATTCTACTACGTGTGCATAACCGCTAGAGACGGCGGACTACAAGACCATATTCCGATAGCTAAGTCTATCTATTCTTTTTCACGCTAACTCTTTCGTAGATCCCGACTAGGTATCCCCACCGGTCCTCGCTTGGACCAAATCTCCTTACTTCAGTGGTGACCACCGCAGGGGGTCCAGTTTTCCGAGGTTCTATTAAAGATAAGCATTTTATTCCTTTCTAAATTTACGTGACTACCGTGTCAATTATTACAGAATGTCGACTACGCAAGGAGGTGGTAGCAATACCACAAATACACAAACCGCCATGTACAACCTACGGGTGCCAATGCCAATTCCGCGCACCCAGAACGCGCCGTTCTTCAACGAGCGTTACATCGATGACTTTCTCAATCGGATTGCCCTACACGCGTCCCAAGCCGGCGAGACGGATTTGGACGCTTCGGTAAAGTATATCATCGACTACTCCTCTGACCGGGTCAAGGATACAATCATCCATATGGAAGAATTTGATACTGACAAGGCACTCTCTTGGGCGAACGCCAGAAAAGCTCTCTATAGGCTGTATGGATCAACAGACAAGCCCAAAGAATACACCGAGGAAGAGGTGAAGGAATTTTGTATGCAGAAATCAGCTAAGCCCGCCTTTACTAAACTCTCAGAAGTCGAGTCCTACTACCGCGAATTCATAGGTATTGCCGCCTCATTGAAGAAGCGCAAACTCATCACGGACAAGAAGTTCAATTATCTGTTTATTATGGGTATCCCACATGACATGAAAGACTGGTTTCACGGGGTCCTACCAACGAATAAACGCTCCAAGGATGACCCGCCCAATGTGATTGAGTCACTGGATATCCTGAAGTCAAGATTCGATAAAAATTCAGTCACTTATGAAGACTGGAGAACAGATAATTCTGAAAAAGCTAAGTCTTCTTTCAACGAGTTTGGGAATCGTATTTCCAGTGTGCCTATTCCTCAAGGGAATATTTTGAACGAGGCGGTTGGATATAAAGATCCGAAGATAATCACAGATGCTCAACCGGTTCAGAAGAACAGTATTGAAGAATTGACGAAGCAGTTAGAAGCATTGACATTGCTTATGAGAGCGAAAGAAAGTGGATCGCCGCCGCGCAGAGACGGTCAGACTGGACCGAGACGTTGTTTCATGTGCGGCGAATCTTGTGGCCAAGACGGAGTACATCCAACGGGCCCAAGGTTCTGCCCGGAAACTCATAAATTGCTTGCTGAACATCTTTTGACCTTTGATGCAGTACGATCCAGGTATGTTCTCCCCGGAGGAGCGGATCTCCCGCGCACTCCTAGTGGATGGTCTGGAGGTGTTTCGTCATATCTTCGACACTTACACGGATCCGCGGGGCAAACCACGACAACTACGGCGGCAACAGCTTCTGCTTCCGCACGCGATACGCCTCCGCATCTACGATCTTCTCACTCTGTGGGACTCATGTATGATGATACAGATGTTCTTGGTGGAGACTCTTTCGCGCTCAATTCAGTACCGGATGCGCAACACTATGTGTACCCTTCTACACGATCCGGATTGGATACAGCAAAGACTAAGAGACACGACCCAATGTCTCAAGTTAACCGCCCGGAGAAGCCGGCGAGGCAAAACCTTCCGTCGCAATCCACTTTACCACCTGCGCTACGACAACCAGAGCCACCTGTACAGCAAGTCCGATTTGCACCAGAGGCAACACCCATGGTACAACCGCCAAGGAACAACATTCCACCGCCGACAAATCCCATTAATCAACAACAAGGCTGGAAGGATTCGAGACCCGGAAATCCGAGGGGAGGTATTACAAAGGATGTAGAGATGAAAGATGGCGAGAAAAGATCTACGAACAATCCACAGTATCATTTTACTTCCAAAGTTCAGGATTTAGCTGACACACAGTCTATGTTCTCAAAAATAGGTGAACTAACCGTCGAAGTACCCCTCTTCGAACTTCTGGGTGCTAGTCCTCAGCTTTCTAAGCTCATGACGGAATACACCCGGACCAAACGCGAATACGGTGCTCCGAAAGACACGAGAACTACTTCTACAGGATACGGCGATATTATGGAACCGATCACGTCTATTGAAGGTACTCTTGGAGCAGAGTCTGTGGAGAAACACGCGTATGTTGAGTCTGACGAAACGGGAATTAAAGACTTTGTCTTCAGGTGTTCTAACGCCGCTGCTCAAATCCCCGCATCCCGTTTCTTTGCAATGACCGTAGGCGACATTCGAATTACTCTCAACGGCAATGAATACTTGGCTATGATTGACTCCGGATCTGAACTCAATGTTGCAGGGTCTCATTTGCCAGAATCTGCTTCACTACCTATGGACTTCGACGGGATGCGCTGGTCCCTCAGAGGCATCAACGGCGACTATGAACGCTTGCGCGGATGCGCTATCGATGCCCCTATTAAAATAGGAGGCCATGATTTTGCTCATCATATTTTCATCTCTAACCAACCCATAGGCAAACACGATCTTATTCTAGGACAACCATTCCTTCAAGAATTTTCCGCTCGGATCGATTATGAACGAGGCAACCACTGCAAACTTTACTTATGGCAAGACGGCAACAAGAGAATGCGCCCGACCCTTATGGTTTCTATTACGGACCCGGGAAATCCACGCAACACGACTGCTATCCGGATGGGAGAACCTCCGAGAGGAGTATCCTTCATTGAAGAAGTTGAAGACTTGGATTTTCGGGATTAGGAAGTGATTCCATGACCTTCCGCACTTCCTATCCTGTCTTAGGAAGGTCTTTTGAAGCCCTAATGGGCAACGCTGAGTATTCTGAATTTGATTCTCTTTTGGACGTTATTCCCCCTTCTGAATATGATTCTCTTATTTATTCTTACATTTCAACAATGGGTATTAACCCAACTTCTGTTCTTCCTTCGCCGTGGACAAACCGAGCACTAAACGACGATTATTTTTCTAGATACACATACACTGGCACTGGCGCCAAACTGGCAAAGACTCCTAAGAAGAAATACAAGCCAGTCGATCGCAAAGTTAGACCAGTACCAACCTACTTCCCTGACCCGCAAGCTCAACAATTCAAACCTATACCACCAGCGACTCCTATGGTGCTACCTACTCATCCACCAGATTATCGCACACTCAATTTCTCGGGCCGAGTTACGCTCGAGCGCCTCGAAGACATGCTACAAAAGATTGAGCCTGGTGTGTTATCCTCTGACGAAGTTAATCTCATTGCTTTTGTTGTAGTAAACCGAGGTAAAGCCTTCGCATGGAGTTACGCCGAGAAAGGGTATTTCTCCCGGGAATATTATCCCGACTATGAGATTCCGACGATAGAACATATTCCATGGCAGTCAAGGCCAATCCCCATCCCAAGAGCAATACAGGATGATGTTGTTGCGGTCATCCGCGACAATGAAGCAGCTGGACGTTTCGAGCCCACTATGTCGAGTTATCGCTCTTCACTTTTTGCGGTAGCGAAGAAACCTGGTTCAGTACCGCCAGTGCGTTTGGTCATCGATATGCAACCACTTAATGCGGTCACTATCCGCGATTCATCCCTGGTGCCAAATATCGGAGAATTTGCTGAGTCGTTTCTCGGTTATGCTTCTTACGGTCTCTTTGATTTGTTTTCAGGATTTGACGCATGTTGGGTAGCTGTTAAATCACGCCCCCTTCAAGCTTTTCACTCACCCGATGGTCCAAAGCAGCAGACTACACTGGTACAAGGTTTTACAAACAGTATGCAAGAATTTCAACGCCGAGTCAAGCACGGAATCCATGAAATCTCACCCAAGATAGCTGATAACTTCGTCGATGACTGTGGTGTTAAAGGCCTCGTTCACGATACGGAGAGGTGTCCATTCCAGATAACCCCAAAATCCGAAGGTTCGTGTTCGAGTATATTCAGAATCTTGATAAGTTCTTAGGCACACTTGAAAATGTTGGAATGACTGCGTCAGGGAAGAAGGTAGTATTGTTTGCTATCAAACTTCGAATCGTAGGATCTATTGTCTCACTTGAGGGATGGATCCTTGAACCTAGTGTCGTACAAAAGGTATTAGACTGGCCGATACCGCAAGATGTTTCAGATGTACGAGGGTTTCTGGGCACTGCTGGAGGAGCGCGACGATGGATCAAAGGTTATGCATTGCTAGCTAAGCCTCTCACTACCTTACTCCGTGATACCGAAGCCCCTTTTGAACTCACTACAGAAGCATTAGAAGCTTTTGAGATGCTCAAGCACAGGATTACTCGTACTCCAGTACTCACAAGAATTGATTATCAGTTAGCTAAGTTGATTTCACATTTTGCACGAGAATCCGATGAAGGCCTAGTGATTGTAGGTGTTGATTCCGCATGGATGGGTGCTGGATGGGCGATGTATCAAGTTCAAGAACTTCAGAAACGGATATCGCTATACGGATCCTGTACATTCAACGCACGAGAACAAAATTATGGTCAGCCTAAAACAGAAGTTTATGGAATTTTTCGTGCACTCAAGGAGTTGCGCCATCGCGTCTGGGAGTACATTTCCGTTTAGAGCATGATGCTGCATCCGTTAAAGAAATGATTCGTTCCACAGATGATGTTCCCAATGCTCCCATCTTACGATGGATTTCGTGGATTAAACTGTTTGATTTTGAGACCAAGCATGTTCCGGCAACATCATTCAAGCTTGAGGATGGTCTTTCGCGCCGCAAGCCTCACCCAATGATCAACCTTACGATGATACGGACCCAGAAGAATTCCTTGATGCCTACAATGATATGGCATTGACTAGATTTATGTGGAACGAGCTCTATATCCACTATTCAAACCCATTTATTAGCTCATGGAATGAACCGGGTACGTCCATCCCACTAATGCTTAGCTCAGTGATTTCTTTAGAATTACCGGATTTTAATAATTCGATACCGCAGGCCCTGTACATCCAACAGATGAGTATTCTATTTTTGCTGCTACTGCAAGTCGCTGTACTGCTACCAATCCATGTAGAAGACTCCCCGAGTTTCACTATCGCCGAAACCCAGTATCTTGCAGTGCAGAATTCCTACTTGGGAATGAGACAGTGTTATTGGAGTATATTGCACAAGTATCCCCTACCGAAACGCTTCCCTTGCCACCACTTGATTTAGAAAAGACTGGACATCAGCATCGCGTACCGGATACTGAAGATAAGTCTTTCTGGAATCAACTGCGAGACTTTTTCACTACAGGTTTATATCCAGGACATCTGCGGACTCAAAAGGAACGACTACGCTTCAAAAAGAAATCACAGAGATTTTTTCTTCAGGATGGACGCCTATGGTTAGCTCCGAAGGCCAAGTCGGATCGACTTCCACAGCTGGTAGTTGAAGATTCTACGAAACGGATGGATCTCATGGCGGCAGCACACAACGAGATAGGACATCGAGGACGGATGCAGTGTACAAGCAACTTGTGGAACGGTTCTACTGGCCAAACATGTACGACGACATCACCTATTTTGTCCGCTCGTGTATCGAATGTCAGAAATCAGTTAAGTCCAATCCAAAAATTCCTTACAATGAGTCCTGGCAAGCGCCATTACTGCGACATTTTAATTTAGATTCAATCAAGATGCCCAATGGAGTCGGCGGTGTAGACCGAATTATTCAAGCTGTAGAACCGACAATGCTATGGCCGAAGCCAGGGCAGTTTCAGGAAGCTCCGCCGCGCCCGTAGCCAAGTTCATTTATGAAGAGATAATTTGTCGATTTGGGTGTGTGCCGTTTTTCACTTTTGATGGAGGACCGGAATTCCAGAAGGAGGTTACTCATCTGCTTGAGACACAATACCATTGTACTGTGATCTTTTCTACTCCATATCATCCACAGGGTAATGCGCCTGTGGAACGTGCTCACCAGCCACTGGTGGATTCTTTGTTCAAATGTACCGGCGATGCTAAAGGGAATTGGCCACGATTCCTTCATGCGGTTTTATTTGCGATGCGGGTAACAGTCTCCCGAGCTACAGGCTTCTCGCCATACTACCTCTTATACGGTACGCACCCAGTTTTCTCATTTGATCTAACAGAGATTACTTGGCAGACATTGGACTGGCACACGGTTCATACCCATGAGGAATTAATTGCCATGCGAGCGCTACAGTTGTCACGAAGAGATGAGAAGATGCGCGAAGCAAACAAGAAGCTTGCTGAGTCTCGGCGCCGAGCAATTGAAGATCTATCCAAGCGCGTTGGTTTTCAATGGATTTTCGTGATTTCGAGGAAGGGATGTATGTTTGGTTACGAGAGTCTGCTATCGACGAGATCAAAGGCGGAAAGGGACTCTGGACATACTCGGGCCCCTATATCATTCATGAGAAACGCCCTAACGATGCGTTTGTACTCAAAGAGCTAAGTGGTGCTATTCTTCCGGGACACATTAATATTCGACGCCTCCGTTTGTTCTATTATAGACCTACACATCAAACTCTGCGCGCAAAAATTCCGCAACCCCGGCAGCAAGTTGGCTCTGTACAGTATGAGCTCCCGTCGTTCCGTCTGGACCGTGTACAGGCACGGCTAAAGAGGTTTTTCCATTCGGACATGCATCCGCTTACCGCTGAGTGATCATTATCTCGCTTTTTCCTTATACCCTATGCCTTTTCTTTTATCCATGTAATATATATATATTCCTTTTCCTATCTCGTCTTCCTATTTTCTTCCCCTCTTCTATTCCTCTTCTATTCTATCATCTCTCTCTATGCCGCCTCCTATTATATCCCCATTTTCAATTCCACCTTCAGGTATTGTACCCCGCATTGGCCGCGTTGTTCGACGATCCAACATACCCAATGAACAAGGCTTTCACCCCTGGTCTGAGTACCAGATAGAGCCTATCCAAGAGCAACCATTTATTATTCGCTCGACGGACCCGACTCACCCCGTTCTTGACGCCTTTGTTGACCCATTGGACTGGCAACAAGTTATCCAATCGACCTTGGTCTCCGATGGGTCTATGAACACCCTGACAATCACACCGTGCATATCGTCTATGCTAGGGATACCCAACTCCGCTGGACTGAAGTAGTGGCCGGAGTTCGATCTGGTGTTGTTCCGGAACGATACGTACCAGAAGTTGGATCTGATGGTGCGCGGAACGGTCCAATGACTCGCGAGTGGTTCCTCGATATGGCTTCCCAATTCACCATCACGGAAGAGGGTGTCCTCCTGAAGAATAATAGGAAAGTGTGTCAAGACGCAACTGACTTCGAGTGGAAGGCAATGATCATGCTTCCACAACAAATCGGCGATATCAACTGGTCGCTATACACTCCCGAGCGTCTGGTGAATCTGGTGCGTGATACGTTTGACTTATGGCATTTGGATTCGTTGGTACGCGCTTCTGCTGTACTCGAACATTACAATTCTATCCCTTACTTTTCTCATCTTTCACATTTTTCTATCAAAGATACTACTACTCTTTTCGAGATTCTTCACAACTCTCCTCCTTCTTCTGTCTCTTCTATTGATTCTTCGAGGGATTCCGGGGTCGGAATCTAAAGTACCCCCCTCTGTGGAAGTGGTAGCTGCCCCGTCGGTAGCTACACATCCTTATACGCCGTTTACCAGTACATTATACTTACATACATATATATTACAAATCGCTTTACACATCGAAAACTATCAATTCGTTTCAGTTCCTTTCACACGTTCCCTCTCTTCCTTTCTTACTCCCACCTCCATATTCTCTCTTTTCTCTTTCCTTCTCTCATAATCTGGACAACGACAAACCGGCATACGAATAACTCGAATACAGCTCGGTGATTACGGCCGTTCAACATCACTGATACACACCATTTCAAATTGTCGCCCTCCCGATCTCCTCTTATCTCCTCTCGCCTATTGAAGTATTCCAGCAACTTATAATATTTCTACGGCACCCCAGCATATTCGCTATGGATTCTACGGCTTAGTTTGGTCACGGAAGGGGCGTAGCAGTTTTAGCGGTTCGGTTTTATATCGGCGTATCGTATGTTTTATCATTCTTTTTCCGTTGATTTATTTGCTTGATCATTATTCCTTTCCGTATCCGATGGGTTTCGTGCCTTGACGGTGAATGCGGCGGATGTCGGTACACGCCTAGATCGCGACGTTGAGGCTGGCAACCTCTCCTGTCCCCGTTGATGGTCGTAGGCGGGAGATCTAGTTTACTAGTCAAGCGTGTTACCCGCGCCGTGCAGCAGAGCCTTAAAGTCGCATACTCGGAGGTATTTCAATTCTTTCGGACTATTTCCTTCTAAATATTTTATCCTACCTATACACATCACATGTATACAGTCAGGCGACGTACGAGCACGCGTGGCAGCCTGTATATATCACAGGTAGATACAGTAATGAAAGGGACTCTATTTTTTCTTCAATTCTACTACGTGTGCATAACCGCTAGAGACGGCGGACTACAAGACCATATTCCGATAGCTAAGTCTATCTATTCTTTTTCACGCTAACTCTTTCGTAGATCCCGACTAGGTATCCCCACCGGTCCTCGCTTGGACCAAATCTCCTTACTTCAGCGTCGGTCCAAATGCTGAAACATTGTTATCGAAATCCGCCGGAAGGGGACACATTGTCCACTAGCGCCGTGGAAGATCTGGCAAGGGGCTACAAAGCCAGCGTTGACGCAGGCAAAGCTAGAAGAATGAAACTGTCGGTATTGATATAGTCAAGGCAATTGCAGAACCTACACGTTGCCTTGTTCGGCTGTGGCAGCAGAAACTGCAGCAACGAAGGAGCAAGAGCAAAGAAGGCTGTAGAGAACTTCATATCAGAGCTGTAGGAAGTAGAAGAGGGACGACCTGACTTCAAACGTTGCATTCCTCCACATCTTTATACTGAAGAGAAAATGTATCGTGGTCAATTCTACCCACGTTCAACAACGCATCTTCGAAGATGAGTGAGCAGATTTTACACTTCCCGTGGTCAGTCGCAGAATAGAACTCTGCGATTATGCGAACGTGAACCACTGCGAGTCAGTGACGATGTGGATATCGGATATTTGTTACTTCCATCATTTAAAATAGCATCATTTCCAGAGCGAGTACTTGGAACTCTGTAGACGTCATCAGCCAGTCGAGCTTTCCCCGGAAGGACCGCCAAGGCCAAGTTCACCTGAAAATAGGGTCGACCTACCAGTCAGCCCAATGATGGATGTTGGAGCACAATATCGTAAATGGAGAAGGTTACCGGGTTTGATACACTATTCTCGTTGTACTTGGCAAGCAGCTCATTCGGCGTACAAAGTGCCCTGCAGGTAAGGGCCTGGTGGGTGGGACGTCCTCAGTTGGCGTCTGGACCGTTGGGTTGGCAATTGGCTTGAACAATGAATTATGAACGACGAGATGTCCAGCACCACGCCGGCATCACGGAACTGTGATAATTATGTCCGGAGTAGTGAGCCGAACAGCGAGATTATGTGAGATGGCAATGCCTTTTAGTCTCGGCATACAGTACCGCATGGATGGCTTGTTATGTAATGGCCATACTATCACTGGACACAAGCTTCAAAAGACCCGTGGCCACACGGGAATTTAAAAACATTGATATACTATCTGCATAGTACTTCCAGGTAAACAATATTCCTGCACTGCCCAGTATCATCCACATTTGCATGTCTCTGTAGTATGTACCTACTTACACTTCCTCTTTGGGAAGATTTGCAGGAGTCGAAGTACTTTCCCTTCATGGGTTAAGCTCAAGTTAAGCTTGCTGCTTCTCTTCCTTGAGTCTGGCTGTCCCCTTGTACACGGGGCCCTGCCATAAGTATAGCGGAGCCAAGTATTTTATTACTACTGTTAGTAAATCTTTACCAGATAAATGCTCTTTCTTGAACCCTTAGGAAAACTTGACAACAAAGATGTGTGAAATTTGCATGAAATTGCAAGTTACTTGTGTTGGATGATTCACAGCAGGGGATGGTTGGTCACTTGTGACCTGGTCATTAGAGACCACATACTATCATGTATGGGCCTATGGCCAGTTCATGGCCATCATTGCTGGATAAGGTAGACTGCCGCTGGCTGTGCCGGTGATTCGTGAAAAGTCCTATCTGGAGGCTTTTGCAAAGGAAACTTAGTTGTCATACAACAACTATCAGGTAAAGTCAGTATATACTTTAAGTAGACAATGATTGAGGTGTTTTGCCTGGCCTTGGCCTGGTGCATGGTAGGCAACTCAAGTCAAAGAGATGTAACGGGGCAAGGTGGAGTGACAGAAGGATACCCAGCTGCTGTAGTATTTCACAAAAGGGTGGGTGAGGAACACAATATGCAGAGTGTGTTGGGTGTGATGAACGAAGGATAGTGTTCTCACAATATCGGTTGGCTACTACTCTTATCCTAATTGTGCTGCGATGGTATAAACACCTGTGCTTTGAGTCAGAGGTAATAAACAGCGGGTTGACCATTGTCTAGTTGCATTAAAGTATGAGAGTATAAGTATGCTTATGCTTACAGAGTGTATTTGCAGTCGGTTCGGTTACCTCGGCGTCTCCTCACTACGGTGTCTCCGCGTTACATGCAACCTTTTAGCGGTTGTAAATGCGCTCTAATCCATGTATTTACACTGCTATAGTAGGTATTTACAGTCACTTAAATTGACAGGTACTCGGACCGCTCCGCGCGGTGTTCTGAAGTGCCGCTGCGCGGCTCCGTTGCCATGGTCACTATTAGTAATAAGCCAGCGCCTAAACCAAGCTTTTTTAAAGTATAGGATAGGATATAGGATATAGGATAACTGTGCCGCGATGGCCAAAATTCCGCCCGTTTCGTTGCTTACCACCGTCATCAAGCCTCACAATCATCCATACTCATAGCCTCAATTCTCATCTCATCCTATTTCTACCCGAAACCGCTGCACCTTGAAAGAACCGTTCAAGTTTTGAGAATCAGAATCTGCATCCATTTCTTCAAAGCCCCTTGGTATAAAAGAACGATAGGACAAGTACTACCGTTTGTGTTTCTCTGATATATCGTTCCAAGATTTAGCGTAGCCTATGAATTGATTCTGTATATTCTGCGGTCAGAAGTCATAGGTCCTTGTGGAATCGGAAGAGAGAATATTAGTACCCAAACGTAACAGGGCTAGGCACCCTACGAGAGGCTCCGGATGTCCAATCATTTGACAAGTACTGGTAACTTGAATTGCGTCGTATTCTTGGTCCTTCCCTAATTTTTCTTGCTGGCTCGGCAAGTCGTAAGTACTTATTTCGAGACAGCGACTTAGTACCGGATATGCCTGTAATATCGAGGAACTTTTCATTTCCGAGTCTTTGCGTAGTTGCGAGTCCCCGTGCCCGATAGCTCGAAATTACTTACGCTTCTCGTACGCCATCGCTGCGCCGTACATGCGGATCTATTACCGTATGTTCAGTTCATGGCGTCCATCTTGTAAACGTCAGGTGTTTTTAGTGTCCAAAACTGTGCTAGCTTCCGGTTAGAATACCAGGATGGGTTACGACACTCGGAGATTATACCGAAGTATTTGCTGGGATCACAGAGGTTATGATTTGTGATTGGGGTTGGAGCCGGTATTTGCTCCACCTTTGACTTCTCTTGAGTCTCTCTAAGGCCGGTCGTCCCTTCAATTTGTTCTGGCTACCCAGATATCCGAAAGAGTCTGGCGGAGAATTCACTACTTTCTTTTCCGCCACCATTAAATAACATTCAGCATTAAGATATGAGTTGCTTGAACGCAACTTGAACCACATACCAGGAGTCTCAGCATGATCTCACGGTGTACCCTCGACTTCATCTTTGCCAAGAACGGAAACAGCGATTCACCGGTTTTACAACAGTACAACAAACGCAACGTTCATGCGCGGTCTGGACGGCGGAATTTCAAAATACATGGAAGTGCTAACTTTGAGAAGAGCATTTCATACCATCTGTTGGTGCTTGAATAGGAACAAACGATCTCGGAAGTTTTCGATAACGTGCGTATCCTGTATGTTAGGTGTATTCTCCTCGAGATTGGAACAGTTGAACGGACCGCAGAGCCCGCTAATGGAGTGACTCAAGGCTTATACACTGGGTTTGCAGTCAGGTACAAGTATGGAGAGTAAATTTCCGTAAATGGTAATGTCAAAGCGAGTATTAGCTTACTACAATTGGGGACGAAAATCCTGGCTACAAAACCTTTAGTCACTCCAGTTCTTTTCTCGTCCCGAGCACAGTGTCAGATAGTGTAGGCATTTCAACATTCGTCCCCTTCTACCTTTACTTACTTTTTTTCATCCAATAGCTTGTGCTCTTCGGTTTCAATAGCCCGGATCTAGCGTACGTCAGTCAGAATGTTCATTCGCCCACCGAATAGATACCGACTAGTTGGAAAAGCAGAAATCAGAAAGACGGCAAGGAAACAAAGAAAGGAAGCCCAAACAGAACTGAGAAATCAAAGCACTGATACTCACTGCTCAACGCGATTGAACCGAGGTTTGCTTTACCCAGCTTACACGGAGAGAGAATAAGACCGGAAGGACACGGAGGAGGACAGGAACAATTGCGAAGGAGACGTAACGAAGCATATTCCACGTGTATTGTTGTATGATATGAGTACAGGAGTATGCGTTTTGCGAGATAACCAGCAGAAAGCAGCCACTGTAATATTAAATGTCCGACATCCAATATTGAATGAACTATAGGAAAGATTTTGAGGGATTTAGAGATGAGAGGTACTCGGGTATCTGCAGCCGAATGTCAATGTACTGGGAAGAAAGGAAAGAGTTAGAACCTACCTTAGAGCGGGATATCTCAACTTCAGCAATGAATAATACTCGCAATGTCGCATGACATTCGAAAACACCTCGTATCGCGTCCAATTCCATAGTCAAAGTAAAATTACAACTATCACAATGTTGCCATTCTGGAGAATGAATAAAAGAGTCAAGTCGTTTGAGAAATCAGAGAGCAACTGACGGTGGAAAGGAAAGAGAGATTTGAGCGTCAACGAAGAAAACGGGCCGATGCGGTCAACTGTTTGCGCGCTCATTTTTATCTTGTTTCTTTTTTCATTTCTTCATCTCAGTCGAATTCGGCTAAGCAATCATGGCAAATGGTATCCCATCTCCAAGCTATCCGCGAGATATTGGCGCCAGGCGTATTCCCGGCAACGAGAAGCTTAGCAAAACCTGGTAATGGGACGGGGATGGGACTAGAAGAGGGCCCATGTAGTCCTGTCCGAATGATTTCTGAGTGGGAGGATGAAGCATAATGCATAATTCGCGGAGGACTTGCGCTACCAAGTGATTATTTGTTTGGCTTTTGACACTGCCGTTAGCTAACTCCCTTCCCCAGTGATACGCAATCGCGGGCGTCCTCTCTTCGCCTGCAGGATGAGCCATCGCTCCCTTTTGATTCCAACAAAGCAGCTATGCTAGATGCCAGGCTAGCTAGGTGGAATGCTTCGTCCAATCATCCTCATGCGCACGGGCTTGAGTCATGAGTGCTTTTTAGCGTGGTGGGCATTGGATATCTGAGCACGAGCGCTGATTCGCGTTTGGTTTTTCCGGGCTATGGGATCGTGATCCGCCGTAGTATTTCCGCCAATCTAGCGATGATTCCAGGGGGTCTTGGAGTGCTAGTCTTGCCCGACTGTTCTGCGACGTTTATCCTGTTACTGGCTTCGACTCTATCTTGTAAGAAAACTTTCAACTTACGTGTCTTGGTGTAACACAATACGTGATCCCAATGCATTTTGTCGACTCTTCGACATCGTTGACTAGACTCTACTGTTGCTTATCGTGATTTTCGAGGTAGGGATAAAGCTCGGCCCTCACTGTCGCAACTTATGTACTCATATGATGGTCTTAGTTTCCGTTCTGATGCTTAAAGACCGCCAGGTGCAGTTGAATCGCTCGTGATAACTGTTGTACTTTCCACGGAAAAATTTCGAATTAGCAAGCTCTTGTGCTCATGCAACTTGTCGAGATGAAGTCTACCCGCCGTCGCTCAGGCACCCGAGAGCCAAGCAACTTCTGTTAAAAGCCTTTATGCGTCAAATCTCAAAACCGACGGATTGTAAAGGTTACTTTGGGCCCTACTGTAATCCGAGTCCAACATGATTTTCAGAGCGTTCGTTCTTCTCTCCGTCGGCGTCTTTGTTGCTGCCGATGTCACCGTCTACGCACCAGGAAGTGGTTCTCTCGCATCAGGCTGGGAAAACTGGTCTTGGTCGTCCACGCTTGACTTCGCCTCCACTGCTGGACCAGGAGCTGTAGAGGCCATCTCCGTAAACACTACAGCTTGGGGCGCCTTATCTACGTAATGTTCATTTCAGTCTGGTAATAGGGTAGTTTGCTGATTTGTTCTCCCTCAGGTTCGCCGAGACCGCCTTTAACAACAATTACGCTGGTCTGCGTTTCGATATTTCTGGCGCGCAGCCCGACGTCTCAGTTTACTTCTCATCCTCGACGGACAGTGATGCGTCTACTTCTTTGCCCTTGGCCTCTATGAGCACCGTAGTCAATACTACTGCCTTCACCACGGTTACTATAGACTTCAGTAACTTGCCCGGTAACGAAGGTGTACTTGCTACCGACTCTTGTTAGTACTTTCATTACAGAGTCTCACAGAATCAACTAACTAAAACTATTTCCACCAGGGAACCTCATTAATTTCCAAGGGGGTGCGAATGGGCAGTATACTTTATCACCAACATTGTTCTTCTGAATGGTATGCTCTTGCTCGATTGATTCCCAACACTTTTTGCTCACATATCAAGGCAGAGATCGTTGTCGAACCATTGTTCCTTTCCGCTGAGCCCTTAGCGGGCAACTTACTCGCTGTCACCTCTCAAGGAGACGTTGACTTCTCCCAAGTCTCCGCCACCCTCAATGGCGCCAAAGTAACATTGAGCCTGTCCGAAACATATTCTCCTTGGGACACTCCCGCACAAACAATCACGTACTTCACTCTGAACACGCCTCTGTCAGCAGGATCTCTGGTCATTGCAGCTGGTGCCAACACCACCTTCAGCTACACCATCCCTGCGCTCCAGTACGGAACCATCAATATCGCCAACACGAAGAATATCTCGCCCACTATCTACGGTGTCAACTTCCCAACTGATGCTGACTATATCAAACTCCTAGGCGTCACGTTAAACCGCTGGGGTGGCAACGCCGTCACAGCTTATAACCCAGACGGTGCCTTCACCAACGCAGGCAACGATTGGTTTTTCGAGAATCGCGTCTCTTCACCGGAAGCGAACCCTTTCTTGCAGTTTGTCTCTGATGCGGGCAGCAAGAGTCTTTTTACTGTCCCTGCGTACGCCTAAGGTGTTGCTTTCTGACCTATAGATGGCTGATTTGTTTTTTGACTCTAGTCTTGACTGGGTTTCGAAGGACAGCACCTCGTATTCCTATCCTCGTACAGTTTATCCTGGTATGTTACCTGTTGTACCCTTGTCGACGCGCTTGAATCCCTAACATCGTGCAGACCAGCAATCATACGATCCTTTCAACAGTGATGCCGGTGACGGTCTGCTTCCAAATGGATCTTGGGTGACTCCATCGCCGCAAGCTAATGTTTACACTCCATGGAACATTTCCTTGGCAGCAGCGATGCTGGAAGCGATGCCGGTAAAGCCCGACATTATCACTGGTTAGTTGTTCGTTATAAACTGGCCAGATCAGCGGGGACGCAACTAATCAACGATTTCTCATAGTTGATAATGAGATCGAGATTGCATCGAGTACACATCAGGACATGCATCCTGACCCAATGGGCTACGACGAAGAGCTTGCACGTGTCATCGCTACAGCGACCATGGCAAAAAAACACTCTGCCTAACGTGGAGGTGGCTGCGCCTTCTACTTGTGCTTGGTGGTTCTGTAAGCCTCTTCCGCCTATTCTTCACCGAGAGTCCTCTGCCTAACTTTCTTCCGAAATTCTTCTAAATATCAGACTGGACAAGCGAGATTGGTTACACTGACAACGCCGCTCACAATAACCAAGATTTCCTCCCGTGGTTCCTCGCGCAAATGAACAAAGCCTCAGCCCAAGCTGGGAAGCGTCTTCTCGACTATCTCGACATACACTACTACTTTGCGCCAGATACCAGCGCGAACGACGCCGCGGCGAAAGCACTCAGGCTCAGGATGACGCGTTCTTGGTGGGGTATGATTCTTCTCTCATCTTATACATCCAGGTCATGCAAAGCTAACGTGATGCCACCCACAGACCCGGACTACCTCGATGAGTCGTGGATCGGGACTTCCATCCCTCCTCAGTGGACTGAGCCAAATCCGAACGCGATATGGCTCATCCCACGTATGCAGCAGCTCATTCAGCAATTCTATCCCGGTACCAAACTTTCCATCTCAGAATGGGATTCCACCGATGATACCGACATCACCGGAGGACTTGTAACCGTTGACTCACTCGGTATCTTCGGTGTTAACGGGCTGGATCAGGCAACTTACTGGTCGCAGCCAGACCAGCTGGGCCCTGTTGGACTAGCGTACTGGCTTTACCGAGGGTATGCATTTCTTTGATGGACAGAGGATACTCAACTCAACGGTTTTCAGAAACGGGACATATTTCGGCGACAAGAGTGTCCAGGTGAACTTGGCTGACAATTCTCAGGATGTTCTTGGTGTCTACGCCAGTACCTCCGACGGTGTGAAGGTGACTATGGTCATTGTGAACAAAGATGTCGTCCCTGTCAACCTCGCCATCTCAAATATCCCCGCGGGGAAATACTTCCTACGACACTTTGGTGGTGACGCGGGTGTGGCAAAGTGGCAGGTAAGATTACTCCACTCGTCTCTTCCTTCGGTTTACTTAAATAAATAAAAAATTCAGACGACGATAGATATTGCGGCGAACAGTAACTTTGTAATTCCATCTTATACTGCTGTTTTCTTCCAACAGCAGTGAACAGGGAACTTATTTATGGGCGTTTGTATTCTATCAGCTTCTTCACCCGATAAAATGAAATATTATCTACTGAGAATGGATCTTAAATAGGCGCTCTCTTTGACGTGCATTAAGATCGGGAAGCTTCTTCAATGGGAACAACGGATTGCTTAGTGTAATTAGGAAAAACGAAAGCGACCGAGTTCAGAAACGATTGATACGGAGGAACCAACCAGAGAAAAACGCCGCAGATAAACGGAGCGAGGACATTGCAGGTGCTGTGATTGTGCTGTTGTGTGCGCGCTATTTATCAATACTCTCGTCTACCAGCCTCGTATCAGCTCGTATCCAAATCTAAAAGCTTTCTCCTCGGCTTCGAATGCTACCCTGAGTCAACAAATCTTACTCCGCATGCATCAATCTGTAGTAGCAATTTTTGGATAGTGCCATAACTGTGCCATAGTATCAGAAGAGAGGGAAAAGTGGATGGAGACGTGAACCATTGGTGAAGGAAACACTTACTTAGCGAGGTAGTATCCCATTATATCTGATTGAGCTGGGAGAGGCTCGGATAAGACCTTGGCAGGTAGCACCTCCGTCGCTCTGATTATCAAATTGTAACCGTTCCTCTCCACCGAGACAGCGAGACAGCGTTTACATCGCTGATGTACATCGATAGTGTCAGGTTTGTACAACCATAGGTACAAACCAGACTTAGAGTTGGGATGCTTTAAGTCCGACATTGATCTGAAGACCTTCACTGTGGTGAGAACATTATCCTGTGTGGTTGGGCTGTACACGAGAAACTGACAGGTTTGAATAGGATTATCTAAACGAAGCCGGAAGGCAGCAATGGGAGAAGTAAAATAATTTGGACGTAGGGATTTTGTCACTCGTGCCAGCTCTACTGCCTCAAACTCGTTGTTGACAGCCGTTTCATAGTGAATTATCAGACAAGGAAGGGATCAGAGCGCTTGACGGCCCGGTAATAAAAGCGGTTTTAGACGTGGCTTTAATTCTTCGCCATTGTCACGGTTGTCGAGAGTGGTCCACTGCAGGTGAGGTTGTTATTCCCGAACCTGTACTAGTACTGACTGCGATTTGATAATAATTTCTTCCAATTATCGCAATGCGTCTTTCTTCTAGGTGGCTACTCGCTGGCACCTCTGCTCTATCCCAACGACTTTATAACTCTTTTCGATGAGTACATCATGTCTTCGATTCTCTTTCTCCTAGAATCCGCAGAGAAGCACAACGCCCTAACACACAGCTTGAACCAAACATTTCAAAAGCAATGTTAGCTAAAAACACTACTCTCTCTCGTGCAACTTTATCAACAGAGAACCTATTCAAGGCTGGGGAACGCTGGACGCGACGTTCACCAAGTAGGTCATGAATGCAAGACGCATGCAGGAAAGCCGAACGCCTCCATCTAACTTCTTGTCGCGTCACTAAAGACCAAAACTCGTAGTATGATACTGTCATATCCTGAGATGTCAATTGAAGGTCTCGGTAATTGATCATTCTGGTGAGGCGGCGTAAACATGGGTGAAAAATATCTAACGCTTTCTCTGTAGTTACAACGCTTTATTGAACACGATCCAGTCGCCGATTGGAAAGCCAAGGATGTCAACCTCTTGACTCATCCGCACGTAGAACACGAATTTGGAATTACTACCTTACGCTGTAAAGTCGTACCAGTCATTCAACAGACATTTTACATCGTTGTAACTCGGAATCTTGAATTCATATGTGTGTCCACTCGCTTATTGATATTTCTGTCTGCCCAGACCGCTTCACCTGTTGATAGGCTGATCTTTGGCTAGCTTGTTTTTGGCCAGCTAAGTCGGAAGCCCATTGGCGCCGCTTATATCAATCATTGCACCACTTCACCAAAGATAAAACTAAAACGGTGGGTCCAAACCTTGTTTCGTACTGCTCTAGATCTGTGGAAGTTAATATCACCCTTTCTACCCTTCTAGCTCGTAGGAGATGTCGAAAAGATGATTGGCCGCGACATAAGTGGTACTGTCTCAAAATTTGTATCCTACATAACTTCTTAGGTGCCCTAATCCCGTAGCTATCCTCATTCGCACACCGGCCTATCCTGCCAGATTCAATATCTTAGCAAAGTTGACTCGCAAAGGTCTGATTAGCACCATGCCAGCATCGTCTCTCTGCCTTTCCTGTCTTGTCATTCCTCACGGTTGAAAATTGTACCGGGTCCATCTCAATCTGCGGTCATGGTGATTTACTTTTGAAACGCTCACCCAACAGTATTAATTTTTTCAGCTCGGTTAAGGCTCGTCGTTGTGACACGGCTCCAAGATCTATTATGATGTATGGAATCTCTGGATCACACTTGCATAGAGAATGTGTCTCGTTGGACCAAATCCAGCAGCCCGAACTCCAGGATCGTATCACCATCGAGGGTACCAACTTGTAGGAGGCTGAAGTATGAGGTCCATCGGGTGCACAACATTCACAAGGGACGATTATATCTTCTGCAGCTGTCGAGAGCCCTGTGAAGGTATATCAGAAGACTCAGCTGCTATCGGTGTTTGAGCGACGATAATCTTGTTAGAATTTACGTTTTAAAGAGGTACCTGCTCAGTCTGCTGTGCTATAGTATACTATATGGGCAGCTGTTGGGTCAAAGCATCTTGCAATATGCTCGGCATACTATTTTATTCGCTGATATTCACCACAGTAGACACTACGCAATAATATTTGTCTCTCAAATTTGACGAATGGGGAAGGCGGCGGCGTGGGACTCGGCCAAAGCAACTTATATTTGATGATTTTTGACTGGGACAATCCATATCCTTTCGCTGAAGCTTCTATCAAGCTCGGGGTGGCTGATTTGAAAAGTTCACGAACACCTAATGTCAGCGCCCATGGCTATACGATTTGCCATTGTGTACACCTGAAAGAGCATCAGTCCCGGTAAGAAAGGTATCGTCGTTACTAGTATCGAAAAGGCACCCGAAAAAGCTCGATCATGTCCCTGTTCCAATAAGCTCGGGAGCGATTCTGAGAGTGCGGTAAGAACGAGATACGGGCCACGATGTTTGGTCCAACGTTTTGTCTATAAACTCATCAGGTGGTGTTGTTCTCCGACGTCACAACGAACTTTCTAACTTTCTTTGTCAGTGGACTCTAGGCCAAACTCTACTAATAGAAAAATTATGGAAAGTTGAAGAATTAGATCCCATGCGATGAACGTGACATTGACCAAGGAGGTCATGAAAGCCGACTCGGGGTGTACTTTGGAGAACGAAGACGAATACAGAAAAAGATTACTATCGCCTTCATCGAGCTTCTTCTCGCGCCACCGAAAATCCAAACTCGTAGTTGTTTTGAGATGACAGTCGAGGTCTCATCGGTAAATGGGGACTACATTGATCAATCTGGTGAGATGGCGTAAACATGACCTACCTACCTGAAAAGTATCTAATGTTTTATTCGCGGGTACAATGTAGTCGGCGAAATTTTGGAAAGTCCGGGATGTCTACTCATGCACGTAGAGTACTTTCGAAGTACTTTCGAATTACTGGGACACACCTACGTCGTAAGGTCGTAACTCTGTGGCTATGTAGGTCCTTCCGTATCCTCTGATTCACCCGTTTATCAGCGAACTATTGGCTAGCTTTGCGGTAGTAGCCCATTGGCGCCGCTTATGTTGGCCATTTTCTACAGGGAAACATCTAGCTCGCAAAATCCGAAAGAAACTTGTCATATACATAGGTATCCTCGAGTGTTTCCAATTCAGAACCGGTCAAGACTCTCAATGGTCCACCGCATGTGAGTTTGTCGTTCCCAACGTCCGAGCCTATGGTGACTGCGAATCTAGATTAATTTCTTTTGATCATAGCACCCCTCTTATAGGCCGCTACGGGGGTCCAAATGCTCTGCTCTCTATCCTTGTTCCAGCTATCAACTTTACGACCCCTCTCCGAAATGACTCAGACTTGCAACGCCAAACAAGACGCAAAGAACGTCATGTTTTCAATTCTCGCTCTCCTAGAAGCCACGGAGAAACATACACAAGGAAGCAACACTCTACCAAACACAGTCACAACGCTCCAGTCCGAGTCCTATGCTTCTCTCTGTCGCCTCATTTGTTGATCGACTCATTTTTGGCTAAGATGAGCACATAGTTAACTCGTCATGGAGTTTGCTAAGGCACCGAATCTGGCGGAATAGCGTAGGTGCGCAAATGAAGATAGCGACGAGATCAGGACACCCACTGGCAAAAATTTCTGGCGCAAACAAACTTTTGCAAGCCACAGTACCTTTTGTGTTATGGGAAGTTTTATTTTTGACATTCCTGCAAGCCAGATGAGTAGAAAAGGATGAGATGATGATATTGAACTTATCCCGAGCAGTAACAAGGTTCACCACGCGCCCACATCTTTGGAATGGTGGCGACTCATACATAGCCTCGGGGGCTTGCGATTTCCTGAGATAGATGTAGTTCTTCTTTAGTTCTAGCTGAGAACTTATGATAAATGACCATCGACCGACCTAGCGGCGCTGATGATTTATCAACTCAAAGCTAAAGGGCACGAGCTAGCGCCTCTTGGGCGCTTAAACTTTTCACTTCATCCCACCAAGCAAGATATCGAAATTAAGGAAACGGAAGTCAATAATGCGCCAATCTCTCGAAATTCTCGCCCGCCCTTTACTATCCATTCTCAGAGCTCGGTCCTCTGGCCACCGAATGCTCCGGCTTGATTTCTCGCGTTCAGTTCAGCTTGCCCGGAGGCCAAACCTCAGCCAGACCTCAAGCTAATTTTATGCAACAAACGACTTTCTTTTTTCTTATTACTCGAAGGTGACTCAATTTATAGTCATAGTCGGTGTGTAACGGCTCTAGGCTCTATTCCCGCTATATTAGAATCCGTGGATCGCACTTGCATGAAGAGCATGTTTCGTTGGACCAGTCTGGCCGCACGGAAGTCCGAACTCGAGAATGGTTACCACCAATTGTAGGGGGCTGAAGCATAGACTACATCTCCCGACCAAGATTTACGAGGGACGCCCAGCACCGTCTAGGCAGGTCTAGGCCCATATTTACCACACCGGAGACTACTCCCACGGTCATTGATAAGTGATATGGGTCTCTTAGATTTGAATAGATGATGACGGATGAAAAAGGGGGCGGCGTGGGGCTTGGCCAAAGCAAGTTATATCTTTCTATATTCGGAAATTCGTTATTTTAAGCTGGTCCAATCCCACATCCTTTCACTGACAGTAGATTACATCTATCACGGAACCTTCTATCGAGTTAGAGGTGTCGCATTCGAGGAATGCACGAACACCCGAGGCCAGGGGCTACACGGAATTAGAAGTTCAATCTGTTGTGTAGAAGTGTATCAATCTCGGTAAGAGAGGTGTCGAAAAAGCACTAAAAAAAAGCTCGATCTTCTCCCTGTTCCATAAACTCTTGCCTGTAAAGAGGCGATCACAAGCACGATTGATCGTCATACATCAAACGGTCAAGAAGAAACTAATGGCTTCAACGACTCCAGTCATAATATAGATTGTATTTTGTCGGGCGGCTAAGGTGCGGGAGATGGTAGTTCAGCAGCAATTCGGATCGCAGGACGCTACCGTTGCCCCTGAGGGTTGGTGCAAGACTCATCTTTTATAAAGTGAAAAACTGCCAGCGGCACTAGTGAGCGGTGAGTAGCCTCAAGGCGCAGGCAAAAATCTGATAGCTAATATGAATATCGCAAGCTAAAGGTGAACTGTTTAGAGGCCGTGGAATCGATGTCGATGAGGACCGGGGCGAGCGGCAGTCTGGACCTACCGTCAAAACAGGAATAGCCGAAACATTCGATGATCAATGTATGAGTCCTTCCTTATAAGCTAACATCATGGCACGTCTGTCAAAGTTCTTTTGCTTGTATGTCAATTAGTGATCTCATAAAACTCTTTGTAGTCCTTCCTGGCGCCCGGGCCTCTACTACCGGATTTTTGACAGCATCTTTTTGCTATGGATAGTAATAGCGAAGAGAGGAGCCGAGGACATTGCTAAAGTTACGTTCAGCACGTAGTCTCCGGATACTAGTCCTATGAGTAGTATTTCATAGTACACCGTGAAGCATGAAGACTTGAACAACTTCGAGTTGAGCTCAGCTACTAGTAAACAAACCTAGTTAAGCCTCAGCTTCAGTTGTAATAACTAGAGCCTGATTCCCGTACATCGATGGTTCAAGTTTACGGGTAAGTACGGTGTTGTGAGAACTCCATCTACTCTAGTTCACCGTACTCGTCCCCGTACCTTACGGCATACGATCGCAGCGGAAGTCCAATCTTGAAAATGCTCTTTACAAGGGGAAGGGCGGTTTTTTTAAACCTCTACAAAGTATATTCATTTGCCCCAGAAAGCGTAGTAATGATATGAATTTGGTACGGTTTAGCACCTAGCCTCCTTCGCGATTGGCATACTTGCTATAATGGCAATCATTAAATGGCAATCATTAATGAGATCAAGGATTTCTGTTATCGAAAGTCATCGACACCGGGAAGGAATCAACAAATAAGCAAGCATCAGATACGACTCTTTGGCTCTAGCCTTGTATTCGAAGCTGGCGTTATAAGAAGTCCTTGGTATTTATTTGTTTTCCTTGCCCTTGAAATCTTGAGCTCAATTAACGAGATGTCTGGGCCAGTTCCTACCAGTTACACACTCCCTCGCCTCATCGTAATAATGGTGCGCCTTTCCTTATTCTTTGTTTGCGATCATTGCATGACCTGTCATAGGCAGAATGTATGCTCTACGGTTCGTCCTGCACAATTAACCTTTCCCAATCTCATCTTCAACGATTCTACAAAGGCATCTACGTCTTCTTTTGGTCTTGCAGTGTGGATTTTACCACAAAAATTCCACATTTGGTCCGTCAAAAAGTTCATCTTTCCTACGATCCTGGTTGTCTTCGTTCTAGCAACAATAAACATATTCTATGATCTGGTCGGGGAGGCGTATGCAATTATGTATACCATTCCGTTACATGAAAGGCCTTGGATGATTGCTGGCCAGTAAGCTGTCCGCGACCTTCTTCTAAAGTCATCAGTTTCTAATCACCCCAAACAATAAAGAGCAACTGATATGATAATCTTTATACTCGCAGAGTGAGTAGTAGACATGTCATATATATGCACGGAGATAATTTGACATTCCCCTTCTCAGCATTTTAGGTGACGCTATTCTGGTGCAGTATCCCTTGCGCTGTAAAGTTATACTTACCTGTACTTATCAGTTTTTCGTTCAGTTTTTCCGAGTGTATGCAGTTTGGGGACGCAAAAAACTGATTCTTCTCCCCTTATTCTTGATTATCCTTGTAACCAAATGTGAGTGCTACCAAGAAAACCTAGGTATCAATCCCTTTGTTAAACTCACTACATGTATTTTCTAGTGATTGGTCTCTTTGCTATAATTTGCAACGTCTTGGCTCTCGACAATCCACAGAAGTATTCAGTCGTAAATGGCGTAATTGTTGATGTGTTCACATCTGTTTGATTTCCTCCTGTTAATACTTGCATGAATACTCTCATGACGCTCTTGATTGGTATGTCAGCTCTCTTGAAATAGCACTGTCTAACCGTGATTTAGCCGGACGAATATGGTGGATTTCTAGGAAATCAAGCGCACATACCGCGGTAGTAAATTCACCTGGTATAACCGGACTTTAGCTGTCGTGTAAGTGTGCTGATGAACTTTGATCATACGCTCATGTGTCTTAGAACTGAATCTGGCGTCATATATCCACTTCTTTTCATCCTCGAATTATCGTTCAACTTCCCAAATTGGTCCTGTCTAGGAACTATTGCCAGTGTGAGCTATACTATCCACCACAAGCCAGTCCACGTCGCCTAGTGAGAATGGGTTTTCTTCAGGGGCTTGCACCTACCTTGGTTGCTGTCCGAGTTGGTTTGGGAGCTCCTTTGACAATCCTTCAATCAAATTTTCAGATACTACGGACTTGACATCTGGAACTGTATGAAACTGGCATTCACATTCAGTTCTCGACCATACCGTGCAACAACATTCCTTACTTCCTTCTTTCATTCCTCCATTCGTCCCTTCTATCCGCCTTTCCGTCGTTCCATCATTCGTTCCATCTATCCATCTTCCTTCCATCCTTCATCCAATCTTCCTTCAAGTCCTTCCTTCCTTCAACCTTCCTTCCTTCCGTCTTCCTTCCTCAAAATGGAGCCAGTATCTTCGATATTGGTCCATCCGACAACAACGCTCGTGCCACCGAAGACATGACTAACCCAGCTGATTCGAGTTTCCGTATTCAGCGCAAATCAGATGCAGAGGGAAGTATTCTTGTAGAGAAATTATATTTGTAAAGTTGTATTATAAAGGGATAGGTGCAGTGCTACAATAGTTGCTTGCACAAGGTCGAACGAGCTCTATGGCAACTTGATACTTGATACTCGAAAGAAAAGGATAATCGTTTTGCGCGGTCGAGCTTGGGTAAAAAGCTAGACTCGTACCAGCCGGCAATCGTACCGGACTTGATCTGCTTAAAGTACTTTCGTTCTGGCTTCTTACACTTGATGATCTAAGTATAAGCTCTGTGGTAAGTATGCCACGCGGTTTCAAATCTTTTGTGGGCTTTGCCGAATCAACGTGCTGAAGCTCGAAGCCCGAGGCTGATCTTGGTTGACAATTGGTTGACAAGCCTGCCTGATACTGGAGGCTGGCCACGAAATCTTTTTTCTTCATGACAGGCTCATTATTCGCATCTCATATTTTTTAATTTACGCTGGGGGCCATGATAACCCGATCCAAGGATTCCAACTTCTCATGTCTTCAACTAATCACTTTAATCCACGTTTTCTGCGAGCAGAGAGCGTTTGTAGTCTAATCCACCCGATTCAGATGCTGTGCGGTCGGGCGCTGGCGCTCTCAGGCTATAGCGCTGGGATGCTCAAGGCTTGCCGCTTAATTATAAGCTTTAGGCTTCAATAGTTAAGTTAAGCTTTTCTGTCTGTTTCTGCATGCCAACGTCCTATAGGCTATGTCCAGGAGTCAAGTTTTTCGAAGAACAGACCAGAGCGCGGAAAGAGGCTGTTTCAAGGCTGAGTAAGGATCTTTGCCTCCGACACAGACCATGTACTTGTTCCAGTCAATGATGGAAAATTTTAGCGTGGGCAAGCAGGGCTATAAGATGTGGATCCCGAAGGAATTGTGATTCATACGTTGATTATAAACTGTGTTTCGCCAGTTTCGACTTGGTTGCGGCTATTCTGGACCGACACGTGTTGTCACTCATCACATGCCTGCGTCACCAGCTTTGTCTCAGCTTGAACTTATTAGCGCTTTTCTGTTGGCCCTCTTTTTTCGATTTTGATAACTTCGTCTTTTGCCAAAGTCTATCGAATCGCAGTGTCCCGTAAGTTCGTTGAGCTCACAGTACGTCACTCAAATGAGCTTGTTTGACCCTTTGACTCAACAGCGCTACAATTAGGCGCTTCATTGTTTGCCTCGTTGTTGCCACTTGAACAAAGATATCATTGCGAGAGATTCACCTCTTACCATGAGCATCTCGGCGCACACAAACATTTTCTCTGATGATTTGTTTTTCGAGCTCAAGCTTGACAACAGCAGTAGCTATTGAAACATCCTTAGCGCAATTTGGACTCGTGATAACAGTCAACTATGAACGTCTGGACCTGCTAATTGCAGCTCTTCTAAAGAACCAAACAACACGCTTTGCCTCTGGTTCTCTCGTGTATGCTTTCGTTCCTTGTCTTTGATCTTTTTCTGATGCACTTGTCTTAGGCATCGATGAACCTTCATTCAATCTCCTTCGAGACTATATTTGTAGCTTTTTTCAAGGCGACGCTAAAGCTTTTGTTGGATCTGTCGCGCCTCAGCTGTTGAGAAACTTGTCGCAGTTTCTGTATTTCTGTGACTCACTGCCGTCTGTCGTACAAGTTGGGGACTGTTATCGTAACATCGAAGCAGCTGTTACAGCACTCGAAATACTCTTGACTGCCAGCTTCATGGAAGAGATACCCATTGTCGAGGAAGAGGATGTATCCGCATTCAGCCTCGCAAACGAAAACCGAAATACCAGAAACACACGCCGAAAAAATCACAAGCTCTCCTTCTGGACCCAAGACCATTCAAAATCTTTGGTTTCCAAGCTCCTTCAAGTCAAATTGAAGCAGACAATCTTGCGACGGAGCTTCTGAGTATACTGAAGGGCATCTTAAATGTGTGTTCAATCGTTTTATCATAATATTTTTCTTAACTTCCATTTGCAAGGTTTACCTCGATACTCTTCGCCTTGAAGACGTGGCGTCGGCTGTCAAGCTCAGTTTCATCCCTCACTCTGTATCCGAACCATTGGTTCATGGAAAGCCTACATTGAGGCATCCAACTGAGGCCACACTCACCGAAGATGTTCCGGTGGCTTATCCAAAAATTCAGCCAATGAAGTCGTAAGCATTCCTTTCGGATACCTGATATGGATTCGCTTCTTGACTGGAAGCTTCAGGGCGCTCCATTTTGATAGCATCAATGGATTTGGAGAATGGGGAATCTTTATCAGTGCTAAAGCCGATAGCGAGCTGCGTTCCAGATGCAAAAAAGACAGAACCTCTTTTGATATCATTGTCAAAAAGATTAAGTAAGTGCATTTCTATTTGTACTCACACTAGCGGCTCTTGTAATTCTTTAATTTACAGAGAGCTTTCTAATGCTTTTTCTCAGCCGACAATCAAAAGCGTCTCGGTGGCCCAAGTTCTCAGGTCCCGATTTTTGAAGCCAAGATGACCGCTGATCTCCGTTTAATCGTATGTACAATGAGTCCAAAAATTTATATATGTATTCCTCTCAATCTTTCTCAGTATCAAATCGACATTGTAGCCAACGACGATGAGGTTAGCAATCTGTATCCGCTAGAGTCATCCTAACTATATGTTCTTGATATTACCTTAGCGTGAAATTCAAGGTTGGCGAGTAGTACCCACTTTTTGTCTCGCTCCCTCATACCCATCTACAGCAATCAAAATATTTGGTATTTACACTCATGCTCAGATGGACCAACGCATGTGGCACTCGATCAGTTGTCAGCTGGGTTGGAAAGGCAAGGAATACAAGGATCGGTATGAGCTCCATTCTGTATTGACTGATTCCTCCTCATACTATCACTATTAGATGCGCGATACGTGTTCCTGCTGATAATTCTGGTGACAAGACATTTGTTCCGGCTCTTTTCCCACCTTTGCCTGAGGTCAACGAAGACCAGCCATTCATCTGGGTGTCAGAAGAGTCAGAAGATAATCCTGTTAGTGCATTCTCTTCAGGTGTCCATTCTTTTTGAAACCATATCAATTTTAGGTTCATTCACGATTTTTGTAATATTGACTGTTTGATGAGACGGAAACTAACTGAAAAAATGTCTCGTAGGATGGACAAATACGTTGTTTTTTCACAGGTAAGTCCGCCTCTTGATAGCAGTTAACGCGATTGTGACAAGTCTCCCAGCCCTTGCTCAATAGTAAGTTTCATTCCTGTTGCGGCAGACCATTGCTGATTGTTTTTAGCAATGTTGGCCGATTTGGATGCAACATTTCCTCATCTTGTTTCGTCAGTCAAACAACGATGTCATGGATGTACGCGGTCCTCATTCTTCTTTTAGTGTGAAGGAGAAGCAAATCATAGAACACCCGTACTCCTGCTTCGTAATGGAAGGTCAAATAAACACCGCTGTAAATTTCTGAGTGTTAATGTTTGATTTTAAGGTCGGGAACGGGCAAGACTACGACTCTACTCTTCAAGATGCTCTTGATTGAACGAACTCATCACATGGCAGACAGTGACTCTCCTAAGCCTCGACAAATCTTCGTAACGCAATCTAGGATATTAGCAAAAAAAGTCGAGCAGTATTTTGTCACTCTAGGTCGTGCTTTGACGGCTTCCTCCGCATCTTTGGAACAGCTTGTCGCGCAGCGTGCAAGCCAGGGAGATGCTATATTGGACGAGGAAGGTGATATGATTGATGTTGATGATATCGTTGACTGGAGTGGAGATCTTCCCTCAAAATTCAGCGAATTATGTGATCAACATTTTCCTCTTTTTATCACTTTCAATGGTGTATGTATGGCTTACATTGTCAAGTACTGGATGTTGACTTTTTTCCTCAGCTTTGCTCAATGTTGGAAGCCGACATTGCAGCTACATCGAGACCTAGGATGAAAAAATTACCAGTGACCGTGTCTACCAAATCGCACGAGCGCGGATCCATTTCTGTAACCTACGAAGTATTTCTGAGGGACTATTGGCCTCACTTCACACAATCGCTCACTACTAAACTGGGTACATCTTCTACTTCCTTGTGTTTTCTGAGTGCTCATATAACTGCAGATCCATCTCTTGTGTTTAACGAGTTAATAGGTTGGGGTGTTTTATTTCTTCTTTCACCAATGTTGACATTATTCAGGTGTTATCAAAGGATCAGAAGAAACACTTGAAGGCGTGAAGCATTACTTGGATCCTACCACCTACAATAATCTCAGTTCCCGAAACCAGTCTACATTCGCCGATAATCGAGAAGATGTGTATGAACTATTTGGCGTGTATCTTGCAAGGAAGAAGCAATATGGCGATCTTGACAATGCTGATAGGTTCTTGTTTTTGCGGCCTTCACTGGAACCTTTTGTTATCTGATACATAGCGAGTCCAGGGCGCACAAGATTTTGGAATATTTCAAATCAAATGGGACTCCAGGTCAAAAGGTTGACCACTTGTAAGGCTCTTGATATTGAAAACTGTTACATTTTTCCTGATAACCTTGCCACTAGATATGTGGATGAAGTACAGGATAATTTATTGATTGACACACTAAGTAGCAGCTCCACTTTCTTGGTGATCCCTTCTGACATACCAAACTAGTCTTGCGCTTGCTATGTCACGATGGAGATGGTTTGTTTTGGGCCGGGGATACAGCGCAAACAATTTCTGTTGGTGTAAGTTTACCTACTTACTACTGTCGTTTCGGAATATTTGTGACTTCTCGTTTCATCACGATATTCACTTGTCTTGTACTGAATCAATCGATTGTATCATTAGTCTTCCTTCCAGTTCAATTCCTTGAAGGCTTTCCAATGGAGGCTCGAGGTTGGTTGTTGTTCTAGACTTTCAGAATAACAAGTTCTTATATTTCTCAACTAGCAACAACATCAGTCAATGACATCGGTCGCCGCCAAGAAACCTGAAACCTTCCAGCTTTCAGTGAACTATCGATCACATTCGGGAATCGTGGACTGCGCACATTCTATCATAGAACTCATCACGCGTTTTTGGAAGGACTCAATTGACAGACTTGCGCCTGAAAAGGGGGTTGTTGCGGGATTGAAGCCTCTGTTTTTTGTTGGTTGGAATGAGGAGGATAAAGATGGCAGTAACGGTTCGCTTGATCAGTTTGTCTTTGGTGATTCTGGTAGTCGCATTGAGTTTGGTGCTCAACAATGTATGATGTTCTAGATACTCTGCTTCAGTTTCTCATTGACATTGAACAGGTATCCTGGTCCGTAACGATGCCGCTCGAGATCGACTTAGAGGACAACTAGGTGATGGTGTAGGGCTTATCATGACCATCTATGACAGCAAAGGTTTGGAGTTTAATGATGTATGTTTTGTTCCTGTATTCTTTGAACAGGCATTCACCTTTGTTAAAGGTCCTACTGTACAATTTCTTTACAGATTCGCCTGCCAAATTATCGCAGTGGAGGGTCATACTGAGTGCTTTAAGTGATCAGTCGGCAGTGGCCGCTCCTGAATTTGAGAGGAATAGACAGCGCTACGCTAGCATTTGTACCGAGGTGTGTTCTCTATTGAGCATTATTTGTTTGTTATTGAGACACATACTTAGCTTAAATTCCTATACGTGGCTATTACCAGGGCCCGCGAGAACGTTTGGATCATAGATTCTTCCGAAAAAAGTGATCCCATCAGGGTAGGTACAAGTTGCATGCTAGTATCTTGAACCAGTACTGATGCTCTGTCAGTTGTATTGGACTGAAAAAGACGCAGTGCGAAATATCAAACCGGGAACCAAGATACCCAGATTGGCTATAAGCTCTTCACCAGAAGAGTGGGCCCATCAGGGGAGGCGCTTATTTGAGCAGAAGAAGTGGGCAGAGTCCAAGCTTTGTTTTGAACGTGCTCAGCAGCCAGACAGAGTGGCAGTTGCTGAAGCTTACCTTCGTCGAGAGAAGGCTGAACGGACCGGCTTGGACACCAAATCCAACATCAAACTTAGGAATCATCGGTTTTGTGAAGCTGCTAAAGCTTTCTTGGAATGCTCCGAATTTTCCGGTCGCAAGAGAATGCTTGACTTCATCAGGCTGGCAGGAAACTGCTACGAGAAAGCCAGCGAATTTGTGCTTGCCGCAGGAAATTACTATGCTGCTCATTGCCTCAATGACGCAGTTCGGTGCTACCGTAATGCTGACCACTACGATGAAGCTGTCGACATTGTTCAAAATGAACAAGGGGTGGATCCGTCATTGGTAGAAGGCACCATTCGCGTCGCCAAGATTTTCTATTTCAATCAAGTGCAACTACTACCCTCTTCAAGCTCCGCTCGCAATGAAAAGTTGAAGTGAGTTATGGATTAAGCTCTCTCTCTTTGTCCCTGCTTATCTGTTTATAGGCAGGCTGGTGCTTTGTTCGACGATTTGGATGGTCAATTAGCATACTTGGATGACCGTGGCATGGACATCGCACGGGCTGCTTTACTGATTGCTCACGGTCGAACACGAGAAGCTGCGGAACTTCACTTGGCCGAAGACAGGGTCTTGGAAGCAATTGATCTCTTTATTCAAGATACAGAAAGTGAAGAATCTGCACGCAGAGCTGTGGACTGCATCCTGGATGGACTCTGGAGGAAATTTACTTTTGCCGTATCTCCTGAACTTGCCCAAGATCCCGAACTTTTCAAGCTATTGGAGTTGGCGAAACGGACCGGCCAGTTGTCATCCACATCGGAAGGCCGCAATGAGGTGAGTTTGAATCAGTTCTGATTCGAAAATGCTCTCGACTTAATATCTAACTACAGATTGCAATGTTCCGTGCAATCATGGATAAGAACCAACAGACACTTCGAGAGTTGGGATGTGTATTCTTGAGTACAAACAACCTTTCTGCCGCCCTCCTCTGCCTTGATCACTACTTCACTTGTATGCCTTTCGGAAACCTCACTGTGTATCAGATGACGGAAGAGCTGAATCTCTTTCGTACATATTCCCAGCACTTACTGGATGTTTCTCTACATCCCAAGCCGGCGGATCAGGCAGAGTTCAGCAAACTTTTCGGATTTCAGAAACTTTCAGACAGTCACGTTCTTCTTTCGGCTGAAAGTTACCTCCATCGAACGCGCACTACTGCTTCTCCTAATCAAAATGCCCAGTTGTCGATGCTGGAATTCTCGATCTATTTCCGAGCCTGTGTTTCTGAACTACTTCGGGATCGTATCACCACTCAGAATAATTTCTGCAGAGACTCATGTAACACTTTTACACCCTGTCTTACGTTCGCAGTTTTCAATTTTTGCCATCGCGAGGCGTCATGTCACGATTCACATGTCCCGGCAAAATCGTTGACTGTTTCCTTCTATAACGCAAGGTTACGGGTTCATCTGATTCAGATGCAAATCGTACGCCTTCTGCATACTGTCAATTGGCATCATAGCTCCCCTATGATGATCGCACAACGTCGGTAAGTTGAGTTACTTGAGCCACCTATCTAGGCTATTGAATTGTCTTCAGCCTCTGGTTAAATCGGCTCTACGATTCATTATATCCACATAGCCATGTACTCGGAACACCAGCAGCTCTACAGCTTCAGCAGATACCAGAATTCTTCGAGGCCATCAAAATTGTTCAAGAATGGGTCCGCGATTTTGTCTACAAACTCCCATATTACCATACATTTTTCTTATCCAACCTCACAAGGTTTGGCGTTCTTGCGATGTTTTTTGACATGGAGTACACATTATTGCAAAGGTTGCTTTATCGAGGAGCTTATGCTTCAGTAGGAATTCCACCTCTGATCGATAGGCGAGGGACGCATCTTGTATACGAATTGATTGGATTTATAGAGAGAAATCCAAATTGCCTTCCTGGTGCTCTTATAACTTTATGGTGAGGACAAGTTTGTATTCCTGTGGTTCATGCGCCGAGTCTTATCGTCTTATCGTCCATAGCCATGTCATTACCGAATCGGTCCCCATCGAAGTTGGACTTTTGTGTGATTTATTGGAGAAGCTCTGCCGATCCTTTATTTTGGGCATGTGCGCTCATCGAGATGATAGACTTCACAACGTCACTCTCCCACGCAGCTGGCTTATGAGCCCAATATCTGTTGAGGAAGAAAGACGGAAACGGTTTATGACACCAAACATGCTGATTTTTTCTATTGAAGACCTCCTCGCTCAGATTTACACAGGTCGCTTTGCAGGTCAGTTGAATTGTTGAATTGCGCTCAAGAAGTGAAAAGAAGTCCATACTGATACATTTCCAGCCCATCTATTATACGAGAATCAAAATCTTGCTGGAAATATTCCTATCAGAGTTCGTACTATCTTCATATCTCGTGTGTGAGTCCTATTCTCTTTACTAATAAACGATATGGATATTGATGAGTATACGGGACATTAGCTGCAGAGCAATCTGTCTACGTAAGTGAGCAGGTTCTCAACAAATGCTGGTCCTGACCGTACCCGACTAGTTGGTTACAATATCAATACCGGCGCCAGGCCGCACATCCTTCGTGTGATAAGCTCACTTCGAAATGTGAGATCCGAGGGACAATTTCCACCGGCGTATAGAAGGTATGCGTTGTGGGTCTTTGTGACGGACGATCCTCACATACATATCATAGCTACGCAGAGGCGCGCTCCTGGAAGGATGTCGTGCGCGCAGTACGAATCTCTACCAAAGGGTCAGCATTCGACGAAATGGTCAACATTCAACATAAAAGCAAATATAGGACTCGGCCACCCTCATCGAATGTTCGTACTGTGGTCTACGACAACATTGAGGATCTGCCCAAACTACTTGTTGGAGAGATTCCACCCGTGGTGTTGAATGTTCCTCGGCCTGTGCATGTCCATAAATCAACTAGTCCGGGTACCTCTGCACCTGCTACTTCAGCTCCATCTGTCCCATCGGCATGGAAGACTGTAGGTCCTGAGGCGAAAAACACTCCAGTCGAAGATAATGCCGTGGCTACTGTAGACGCAGCTGAAGCGGAACCGGATGACGAGGAGCCTGATGAGCAAGTCGAGGATGTGGCTCAGCAGGCTATTCCGCTCTCCAATGACGACTCAGTTGTGGACCAGCCTGATATTCCCGAGCCAACAGAGGAGGAACATGAGCAAGCATCGGTCATTCAGCAGGTGTATAGGCGGTACATGTCTCGCAAGGCAAAGCAGCCGACCCAAATCGTCGAATCACGGGGGAACTGGTACACATCGTACTTGAAGGTGGACTCCCTTAAACCCGGGCGCTATCGCATGATGCTTCTCGGATCATTACCCCATGCCTTGGTTTTCCTTGAACTACTCTACATGGGCACTCAGGACTTGAAAGCAAAAACAAAAAAGCGCACGCGCTTACCTTTGAACTCTGAACAATTGGATTCGTTAGACAAGCAGCTAACGCAGACAAAGTATGTCTTGTGCTTGACATCATGTCTGTAGCTAACGAACGTTTTCTGCCTCTAGTACCGCTCTCAAAAAGATCATAAAATGGAAAAACTCACTCGATCCGCAGTCGGACTTGCATTCTCGCCATGACTGCCTTGAGCTCCGAAGTATCATCAAGGAGATCGACGAGTTCATTCGGAATGATTTAGCTGAACTTTCAATCACACTGGCGCCGGAGACAAGAGCAGAGTTTGATATGAGCTTTAGAGGTATCGCTAAAGAACCTGTACCGCCAAAGGCAGTACCCACGAATCCTCCAAAACCTACTCTCAACAACGAGGATGTATATGAGTTTTGATCTGTGCGGTACCGTCCCCCGCTCGTTTCCTAAAACTTGGTTGGATTTGTTTAGGATTTGGTTTATGTCAAATTGTTGCTTGTTCCGTACAGAAATAATGGTAATTGGCACTGTACAGGAACCATACACCAAGTGAACGATTGCTTAGATTAGTGAGTGGTAAACGTGTACGGTCTCTACGATGCCTGAGAGCCTTTTGGTGTGAGAGAAAGGAACAGAAAAATGAGAATGGCTGGTCTACTCAGTGGGCGAGATCAATACGGAATAAACAGGTTGTGAGGTACGAGGTCTCCACCCACGCTCTGGAACATCAAAGGGTAGACGCCCCGAGACGCCCTCACCAACAGCATCGGATTTGAAACGAAAATGTTATGAGTCTTGACACCGATACGACGAGTAAGACATCCTATTTCAGTACTCGAGCACCAAGACACCAGAGGTCAGGTAAATAGCGGGTGATGCCGCCGATCCTGAAGTAGTGCCCTGCCATCTTATGAATTCCTTCGAACTCTTGACTGTCTTCGTATGCAAGCAGAGCGTCACCAGGACCAAGATTGTCGACCTGCCTGAACGTCGACTTTTTCTTAACGCAACTGGAAGGCCTTGGTGCGAGTAGAGTGCGGGGTCTGCCACATCGGCGAATCCTTCGCGCACGCGCATCGAAGAGTGTCTCGGCTCCGGTGCTTCTACAGAGCTTAAGCCAGTCGTAATTGGAAGCACGTAGATCAGCGCGAAGGAGGAATAAGTGCTTGGTACCTTCACTGGCTGCCTCCGGTCGAAACTTTCGTAGAAGCTGCACGAGATGCTGCTTGAGATAGGGTGTTAAGGGAGTGACCAAAGCAGCGCAGCCTTCAGCACCGGATACGCCAAGGATACGCCATTAAGGTATCATCAAAGCTGGAGGCGTTCGTTCGGGGTGCAATTCCGACGAGACCCCCATGAATGACCATTGAACGTTGAACCTTCGTAAAGGCTGGGGAGGTGAAGATTCTGAGTCGGATGATCCGGAAGAAACGACCAGCGAACAAAAGTCAATAAGGCGATGAGGTGACTTTCGATGGTTTCACAACTGGGAAAGGCGAAGACATTGGAGTGAGTATAAGGGTTGTGGGCGAATCAACCAGTAAAGCTATCGTCTCTTTCTGTTGTTGTACTATGTACATGTACGGGCATCATCGGGAGAGCAAGGGAAAGAACGGAGAAAGGAAAGAGTGAGCAACAAGTCAATAAAGAGTTTAGAAACGAAATTTCACTTACTACTCAAACTATCCAGATCTAAGCTGCCTTGAGAGAACTATCTGTCCCTTCGCGTTATATCCAGGCGCCGCATACTAGCTTTCCCCTGGCGAGTGACTTTCGTTTGTGAATCTGGAAGGACAAACAATTGTGAGGAGCTGGGAGGTTGAGCAGAAGAAAAAAGCTGACAAAATAGATGTTGTGAACGAACGTCTCACTCTTGGTCGCTGCGAATGAGGCTGCGAAATATGGTACCTTCGTGTTCACCTTGTCGTTGTTGCTCCGGATTTTCTATTGTGCGCTGAGCATAAGTAAAGAGCCAGAAAAAAAGGAGAAGGTTAGCTCACTTTTCAGAGTTCACGCGCACGGCCATGTTTGAGAATCCTGTCGTTGAACGCGTCACAACATCAGGTATAATATATATAACTAGCATCCAAGTGAGATTTCATGATGATTGTAGACAAATGCGGCGTTCAGTGATGGAACAGAGAGAGACTGCTATGCGGTGGTCCGAGTCAGTGCATACACATGCGTAGGAAGGAAGGAGTATCGAGAGAAACAATTGGCTCAGCGCCAATCAAATTAGCACGGGCCGCGGATCCAAATATGGAAATTTCCTTCCTTCTACTCTGTTTATTTGCACACTAATACTTGGATGTTGTGGGGTTGACTCCGCGTTGAGGGTGCCTCAGAACGCCAACGGTTGTTTAGAGCTCTCCGACCCTAGCCTCAAATTACACTCTCAGTAGCAAGTCTCGGGCATTTCCTACTGTCCCAAGATTATAATGTTCGCGTTCAACACGTTCAGCAGCCGCGTTTTGCGAACCACCTCGTTAAATCTATATAGCCTGTGACAGCTCACCACCGTGCCAGTTGCTAAAGATTAAGAATCGATCGTGGCCTAGTCATCCATAGAGTCCCCCCGAAGATTCAAGATTCAATATTCATTGATGACTTACTTGCCTTGACACTCCCGAGTCCCAGGCGTTTTCCACGCGTTGATTGATACTGAGGTCACTGAGATACTAGCTAGTCTCTCTGTTCTGCCTCGAGTACCTGCCATGGCTCAAGCTTCAAGGCTGATATCGTCAGGCAGTAACCATAGGTGAGCATTGTGTGGGCACTATCAATAAGGATAATGGAATTGGGGCATGGATGATGCTGAAAAGGTGAAAAAGAAGGTAGTAAAATGCATCTGGCGAGCTGTTCTTTGGTGGAAGCCAAGTGCGATGCCTTGGTGGGCTGGGTGTTCGAAGACTAGTGGATGGGATTGAAGGAACATACACCGATATGAAGTTGGAAGCACAGTTACAAGAGGTGTTATCGTTATGGTTACTCTAAAGCCGATATAATCTTCATACACGGGTATAGTAGAATAGTGAAACGGATCTACATATGTAGACCAAAGATTCCTAGGAGGGAGCCTGCCAGTGGGTGGTGATTTGGGACGAAGCTTTTTCTTTTTCTTTGACGGTCTTAGCATACTCGACCGGATTGAAGTCTTTTTCCGCAAACCGTGCGTTAAATTCATCCAAAAGCCTGTCCCATTCCTTCTGCCTTGCAACCGTGACAAATGGCTCCTCCCCCGTTTTTCCAACAGGTCTGCCGCATACCTTCTTAGAATTTTTGTCCCAGGGTGGCAAGCCTTGGCCAATGCCTGCATACCCGGTACCCCGGCCACTATCCAGAGGCCACGTCTTCAACACGAGCCTCTTCCTTGAATCGGCGTTCATTTTTTGCACCGTGTCGTGTAATAACTTCTTCCTTCCTCTCTTAACTCCAGTGACGGTTCTCGTTCCATCTAGCAAAATATATGTGAGGAACGTAAGGAAAATCAGATCCAGAACCGAAACTCACGCCTGTCACCTTGTGCTAACCACACTTTACATGGTGTCTTCTCAGTACAATCAAGAGTACAACCCAGAGTGTCACGTTTGTATTTGATAAGTGTTAGATAAATCCATGCCGTCTTCGGGTTTGGGCCAATTGTGTCTGGCTTGTATCTACCTGTGTAGTGTGGTTTTCGCGTGCGGATATTCCTATCCCCTAAGCCTTCATTGAAGATGGCTCTGCTGAGTCTTTTTTTGATATGTTCGTCTGCAGGCTCATCGCCTAAAGGCACATTCATCCGGGAAATGAGGGTCCCCTCAGGCTGCCAATATGTATTAGGTATAGTACAATCATTTAACCCAGGAAAAGATTTACATACCGCTGTTCGTGACTCATCGGTCTGTTCTAATGGCATTGTTTACCCCCGACTCGCCTCCTGGCATTGGCATAGGGAACACAGCAAGTATGGAGCTTGCCGCTAGGAGCGTAAAAAGAAGACGAACAAGAGTGGTAGAACGCATGTTTGAGGATTATAAGTGAAGAGTAAAAAGAATACAGATTGGCCAGCAAGCTGTATTTGAGTGGGCAACCGAACCGGCAGAACGACTGGAACATTTCGATCCACTTGCTTTTTATAAGGACAGTCGATATAATTGCAAATTTCGGGAGGCCTCCGAGTGTACCATGAAACTGCCTCAATTGCCTCATTAAATAATGTGTTACGCGTTACGCGTTGATCTTGATAGGGTTGAGGCCCCCCCGTTGGAATTGGTAATTCTTCAGATGACTTTCCGTCGCACAAGTGTAATCCCCGATTCTGTGAACTGTGATGATCCTAGGCCTAAAACAGTCCCCTATAGTGGGTTGACGAGTAAGTACTCCGACTCGTAACTAGAATCAAGGGACTGTTAATTATTTAGGCGACTGTTTTAGGCCTCAGTCGGCCCTTGTTTGAGTCTAGTTACCACTTACCAGGGTTTACCAGTCGAAGTACCGCACCGTCAACTGACTTGGTGGTGATCCATTGCGCGTCGATGGTCAGATCACATTAGGAGGAGAATTTGTTAGATGATTTTCAACGTCAATCCCCTAGTGGGGACTGTGGGGACTGTTTTAGTCCTAGTAAGACCAAACACGATTCACAGAATCCGAAAACGGCACCTCAAAACCTGAAAATGCTTGGAATTTGGATGCTTTAACGCGTAGTTGGCGTTGAGTTGGCGGCAATCAATTCTGCCGGACTGGAAGGGGGAGCTGACTGGAAGACTTGGACAGGCACTCACTAGCACTAGCAGTCCGAGAAGTCTGCATAATGATCGGAGAAGCATATGCGTGTAGAATAGTTCGTTCATTTTTAGTAGTTCACGAGTGAGCTATTTATGATCAGATAACGATTTATATAAATGCAACTTGTTCCCTAATCCTCATCATAAAACAGAAACTCAAAAGCAGGACAAGACAGCATTTCAGGATCTAGATTCAATCGCTGTATAAACCTGCCCTAAATCGGTGCATGCAGGCATGTGGCGCATTGATGTTCAAGTTCTCTCGCAGTCTGACTCTCTCGCGTTGTAGCCTACAGACGTACGTTGTCATCAAAACGCCACCAGCTACCTGGAAAGTACTTATCTGATACTATATCTTTACAGCACTCGACATGACGCTCGAATCTGTCCTTATTAAAGCACTTGAAGATTCGCAAAATCGGGTTGCAGCGCTAGAGCAACAGCTCGCAGTAAGCTGTTTCCAACCTGCGCGCAAGTAGTCCATCCACTGGGTACTACCTACTCACTTTACCCCAGGAAATAAACGACCGCAACAAGCAACTCAAAGGCCAAAACGTTGGACTAATTTCGCTGAATGATCATCTGGTGAATGAAAACGCAAAGCTGAAAGCTCGTGGCATATGGAAGCCTAGGCGAGTTGCTGGTGTAATAGGATACTGTGCTGAAAATGTAGTAATACTCTTTCTTGGAAATATTCATATTGCTGACTTCGTGAGGCAGCCCCAAACGTAAAACTTTCACATCCCGAGCCAACAGAGGAAGAACACAGGCAGGCAGCAGTCATACAGCACGCTTATAGATTGTATATGCTTCGCAAGGGACAACAGCAAATGGCCGCATCGCGGGAGATATGGTTCACATCGTACTTGAAAATGGACTTCCTTCGGTCTGGTCGCTACCGCATGATGGTTCTTGGGTCGTTACCTCACATCTTGGTTTTTCTTGGAGTGCTTTACACAGGTGCTCAGGACTCGAGAGTAAAGACAAAAAAGCGCACTCGCTTACCTTTGAAGTCTGAAGAATTAGATTCGTTAGACAAACAGCTAACTCGGATAAAGTAAGTTTCATGCTTGACATCCTGTCTGTAGCTAACAGGTGTTTTCTACCTCTAGTGCTGCGCTCAAAATAATCATAAAATGGAAAAAGTCTCTCGATCCACAGTCGGACTTCCATGTACGCCATGACTGCCTTGAGCTCCAAAGTATAATCAAGGAGATCGAGGAGTTCATTCAGAATGATTTAGCTGAACTTCCAATCGCACTGTCGCCAGAGACAAGAGCAGAATTTGATATGGGTTTCAAAGGGATCGCATACCGCCAAAGTCGCCCAACAGAATCTCATAGAAACTGGACCAGCCCGTGATGGCGGTCAAGAGAAGGCAAGAATTGAAGCGAGGATTCCACCACCGCCCATATTTCCTGGCGCTAGAGGTGGTCGTTTGGTCTGCGACCCTGACAGGAACCGTTGGATAAGTTGGTCGGATAGGACTCTTAGGTAGTCGACTCGTGTACCGTGGTATATTGCCCATCCAAGGCGCCAAATCCTGCTACGTACATAGGTATCTAATGCTACTGACAATGATGTTCAAACAAAGTCAGATAGCGGCTGATGCTAGCCCCTGTACCACCAATATACAACAATGTACCCTCGATAGAGGGGAACAATCCAGCAGAAGCAGGAGCAACGCTGTAGGGGATAGGGAACGAAATTTGATACAGATTGAGCGATGAGATGAACTTGCAATGCATTCAGATCCAAGATGTTGTCATCCAGATTGTTGTATACAGAAATTACATATTCTACAGTGGGGTTTCGAATGCTTTGGAACGATATTGCTATCTGACGATAGATCTGTACACATATAATCACATTTTTTACAACCTCATTTCATCCCAGCCTCATCATACACAAGATCAGGATATACCGGCACCCAAGTCTTTGCCTTTGCCCGTTCCCGCACCTCTTCCTTCGTCCAATCCACTCCCGCGCTCCCTTCCTCAATCGCTTGCTCTGCCACAGCCACTGCAACCTCAAAATTAACAGCAGGTGCGTGGCCTAGGTCGGGTAACAACGCATTGTCCGGGTCTTCAAGAGCTGGAGAAAGAGCAGCAAGACGGCGAGCGCCTTTTGAAAAGTCAATACATAATTGAGAAGTCTAGCAAAAAAGAGGAATGCTTACCGGCAACGATCATGCTTTCCGATAAATGACGGGATTTACTAAGAATTGCGCCGAATCCTAATCCAGGATAGATGAGGGCATCTGCAGGAGTCGTGAGGTTGGATATAGTTATCATAAATAGAGGAAGACAGCGTACTGTTGCATTCCGCAATACTACAAGTCGGGTGGGCGAGTCAACAACGATCGCTCGTACTAGGACATCATAAACACTTACATATAGTCTTTTCCGTTCGGCATTTTGGCAGGAGGGAATGGACTCCCCGTCGCAAGTAAAGCCTTCCCCTTTGTCCACTCATTTGCATCTGCGGGCGTGACCTCAACCAATCGATCCGGGTTTGAGAGTGGAAAGATAATCGGACGTTCGCAGCCTTCTGCCATAGCTTCAATAGCTTCCTTAGTAAACGCCCCTGGTCGCGTCGAGCACCCAATCAGCACAGTCGGTTTGATCTTCTTAATGACCTCCAGCAGCGAAATCTCCGCATTTGCATCATGTGCTACACCCGTCCACTCCGAATCTGGGCGTACGTAGGCCTTTACGTCGTCACGTACCCCATGAGTATGTTCGACTCGTTCAGTGATAAGACCATACCGGTCGATGAGGTAAAACTTGCTGTTTGCTTCCTGTTCAGAAATTCCGTCTGTGGCGACCATGGCGTCCCGGAGCTGTTTCGTGATGCCCATGCCTGCAGAGCCAGCACCAAAGACTACGATCCGTTGATCAGGAAGTTTGGTGCGAGTGACCCCGATGGCGGCCATGGTGCATGCAAGGGTAACGGCTCCAGTTCCTTGGCTAAAGATAAGTAGTAACGCAAGCAACGAGGATAAAAAAAGAAAAGGCATACGTACATATCATCGTTGAAGACGGCATGGCTTTCCTTGTACCGCGAGAGTATCTTGTACGCATTGGTCACTCCGAAATCTTCGAAATGCAGAAGACTGTGCGGATAGTGTTTCCGAACAAGCTGGACGAATCTGCAAGTATCGCATTAGCTTAGAGCAGAGTGACATTGAGAACGAGCGCACTTGTCGACAAATTCATCGTATTCCTGACCTCGAACACGTTTATGCTGCCAACCCTATAAACAACATGTGAACTGGGTTGAAATACACGGAAGATTGAGACGCACGACATATAACGGGTCCTCCAAGAGCTTTTGGTTGTCAGTGCCAACGTCGAGAGAGATAGGGAGACATCTGGCAGGATCCATTCCACCAATAAGACTGGAGTACACCCGTCAGATAACACTCGGTCAACATTTGTAATGGCAACGTACCTATATAGTGCTGATTTCGCGGTGCAAATCTGAATTGAAGCTCATGAGAGTAGGAGAAGGACGACGAGATAGCACCGTACCCCAATTCCCTGCCAAAAGAGTTTATCAGCCAGCGATTTCACGAGAAGGATTACTGCACGTACTCCAACACCTTGGTCACCAATTCCCAGAATTGCTTCAGCGTCAGAGCAGACAATCAAGTCGATGTCGCGTCCCCGTGTTTGCTCCAAGAAATCCTCTTCCATCTTATCCGCAGCATTAAAAGTGAGATAAATGCCTTCGCTTCTTCTGAACAGATGTGAATATTCAGCGATAGCCTCTCCCTGGTACAACGAGAAAATTTCAGCTACAAAGCTGGTAGAGACTGGGACACTGAAGATACCTGAGTCGGCGTGTAGATTATGGGCAAAAGCTCCTTCAAATGTTTTGCGACCAATGAATAATAGAGCACCCAGTTTTGATCCTTCATACTATGCAAAAAGGTATTCATGCGGATAGGAGTGTCCCGCGTCTTGAGTTGTGCATACGCCCGCTCACATTGCTCATCAAGAGAGTTGACTCGAGAGGGAAGACGACCACGAAGGCCAAAAATCTCTCGTTCTTTAGCTGTGAACGCTGTGCCTTTGTTGAACCGAGGTTGATTGAGAATGGCTGCTCCTCGCAGAGCCACTCTGACCGATTGGGACTGGCTATGCGTTAAAATGGATTTTCGAACGGTTTGCAGAGTGTTCGCCATCGTGGCACAAGGTCGTCATTATGATCAAGGTTCTGGAACGGAAAGATAAGCGCCTAAAAGCGATCTACCACGTGCGCGCTTCTTATGTAACTTTCATATCGTCTTTGTCCTATCACCTAAAAATTAAACTGGAACTGGAATTAGACGACACGGTTCGTCATATTATGCTGCTCGCGTTATGACTTATAGGGAGTGCTCGGAGGTAAATTCAATTCGCGGTCGCAGATCTGTTGTAGGAGTACTTATGGGAACGCGTGTGCACTCTTGCACAACTCTTGCATCAATCTTCCGTTTCTCTGTGTCGACTCAGTATGATGCGGACTATCGAGGATGGATAATTTCCATCACGCTCCAACTAGCCTGCCCATCTGATGCTTCTACTTCCACTTTCGAGCTGTTTTGAAGATTCGAGCTCTTTCACTCTTGTTTTCTTTCCTCTTCCCCTCCACTGTACCGACTGTCCCCATTTTCCACCCGATTCTGTACCAAGTCAACCGAAGTGTCATAGTTCAAGCTATAGAAGCTGGACTCATCGCTAGTGAAAGATCGTGATTTGACGATGGTTTTCAAGTTTCACACACCATCACATGTTACCGCACTGGAACTGGAAACAGTATCGAAAGCTTTCACAAACCACGCCCCTGCCGAAGATTTGGTTGCGAGCTTTCTGTTGGCTTATTGCCGTCACGGTGACTGCTACACTCTTGGAGGGCTCCCCCATGGTACTTCATTTTGCCAAGTGTCACTGCTGAAGTTGAATTTGTTGTAAAAAAGAGACGCAGGTGTGCGACAATGGGGGAAAACAACCCATCCAACACAGGATAACAGTATTGACCTGTATCATGACTCATTTGGCAGGCAAGGGGCAAACTCAAAGGTCTAACTTGTTTTAGCGTCTTGCGAAATTCGATAACATGGAATGGAAAACGGATCACAAATCGATATAACAACTAGTACAACAGATATTTGAAATTTCAAGAGGTGAGTACAACTAATGTTATCTGAAGTTTGAAGAGGAATGTCACGAGGCAAAAACTGGAGTCCTGGACCGCTTGACATCGTTTCGATAGAACTATACCATGAGACTGCCCTTGGACTGCCCATGAACAGCACGCCCAAACCCCCCGATCCCCCCGACTAGTTTAGCTGGGAGGAACAAGAATTGACGCCGTTCCAGGTGTACTGCAGAAACTTCCCTGCAAGTGTGTTCCGCATGAATTATAGTTGTTGCAGCTTCCCCCACAACCACTGCGATCGCAAAATGCGACATTACTAGTGGCACTGAGGCATTTGGTACCGGGCGCTGCAAGGCAAGTAGAACCACCACTGTAAGTGGTGCAAGGTCCGCCACAGATGCCACTGGAGACGATGCTGCAGTAGACGACCGTGATACTGTCTGCAGCAAGAGGCTCAAGCCCATTGATGACGTTCTTGCTATTGCCGAGATAAGTGACCTCAGAGGGATCGATGGTTGCAAGGAATTCTTTCATAGAAGCCAACTTGCTCTGTTAATGAATATGAGCGATGTTTGCACGAAATCTTGGGACTGAAGGAAATCAAGGCATACCGCAACCTCATCAGTGTTCTGCAGAAACAGAGGTTATTAGTGTTTACTACCATGACAGCGTCAATCACATACCCTGGCCTCGAGAAGGGTCCCGGCACTGTTCATGGCAGCGCACGCAAAGATGAGGAGCGTAGTAGTAAAGCTTAAGAGGTACATTGTTGAAGACGCTGTATTCTGCGAGATACTTCAAACTCTCTGCGTGCATTTATACCTCAGCAAGTAGTGTGACTAGAACTATAAGTGACGCATTACATTCTCAAATGCTGAGTTTCTGAGTAAGTTAAAAGTCGGCCAACTTATTAAAAAAATCCAACAAAGGCAATCCAAAAAGCCCAGTTCAAATTGTTACGTATTACGATATCACAGAAGGCCTAACTAGCTCATGAATGTGCTATACGGTCCTAATTATACATCTTTGATACATCTACGTATTAAGTGACGGGTCTGCTATCCAGAATCTTCGGATGCATTTTTGATCCTCTACAGCATACGCCAAGCATACGCACCATGTGTCCAAGGATGACCAACATTCTAGTACAGCTCTCGCAGGTCTCGTCTCGTCGTCAAAATCAATCCCATATTTCGAGTCGGAAAAAATTGCCGGAAGACAGATTGGAGTGATGAAAGGCCTGGGCCCCCAAGCCGCTTGTCTTCCAATTGTGCTGAATCTCAAACACTTGAACATCATCGAAAGTCAAACCGCTGGAGCCGGTACACCCTAGCAGTGTTGGCGGGAGAAGCAAAAGATAGGAGCAAGGAGCTTGCATGATGTTTGATGATTGTTATTAACATCATGGCGGGAAATGATTAACGAGACGGAACTTACAGCGAGGGCGAGCGCCACCGGGTTTATTCACTTGCTTCCTTCCTTCCTTCCAAGTTCCAAGGGATGGGGAGATCAAATTTCTGGTTCAATCCCTTGTTTGAGAGCACTTGTGGGTATATTTTAGTACCCCATTGCACGGCCCGTAATAGATATATCTATGTATTTGCGATCATGTTGTCAGAGCAGATACTTATTCTGAGGCTAGTTGGAGGGCTTCAACTCTACTTGAAGTTCAAGTTTTTTTCGTGACCTTGTACAATTCCAGTAGTATGGTTATTCAGTACTACATACATCGGTACAACTCGGACACAGTATAAAAGACGCTCTAACTACGCTGGTACATTCACATTTAGCTGTGTTTTTATTATTTGGGACAGTATTGAACTAGTTACTATACTGCACTAGCTTGTACGACCTTACTATATTGAAGCCCATATGGGGTGTTCAATATTGTTCCCAAAGCTTAGATATTACATATTCAGGCTGCAGAGTAATTCATAACTAGTCGCAAATTTTGTCAAAATTTTGTTGTTTTATAATTTTTAAAGTTCAAGTAAGTAGTTCAAGAAGGGCTGTGATGCATCATACGAACTCCAAATCAGGGGTGCTCATTATGCATTATGTGAACTTACAGTAAGTATCGTCATTATATAGCAAGTACTACTAGGTAGTCTCCCGATCAGCAGTTATCGTGGCTGCAACCATGAGGAGGAGGCGGAGAAACGGCCAGGTGGTCCCTGTTGAGATACGATGGATCCCTATGTGAATGGTATGGGATGGCAGTTGTCGAGGAAGAACTTGGATGTCGTATTCTAGAATCTACTAGTAGTAGCCTTCAGATTCATAGATCCAGATCATCCAGCCCTGCATCGACAGGCTTTGGCTTGCGTACGAATCGCGGAATCGTGACACGAGCGTCCAGCGAAAACCAACGTGACTATTATCACGCCGGATGAACAGCCGGGAGAATACCGCGACGCGAGTTGATACAACTTACAAGTATGCGCTACAAAACCAATGAGACACTACAAATCAATCCAAAGTACAAGAACGAAGTTATTAAGTAAATTTGAAACCAATGAATTCTACTTCATCGTCATCTGATGAGTCAGATAACAAAATGAGTGAACAAGAACTTAGAAGCTACGAGAAGGTGTATGTAAGGGAACCCAACTTCACTTCAGACTGGCTACCACTGTACCCACTTCAACTCTTCCCGATTGACCTGTTCATCTTCAGAAGACCCGAAGTCTCCGAGTAGTGTATGTATTGCTGAAAGTCGGCGAGAAGTACAAGGTGAAGTAATTGGCATAGGACTGATGGCACTGATGGCAATGGCAATGGTGGAACGGCATATTCAATGAATTGCACAACGGCGAGACCCTGGTTGAGACACATGAGGACCAGGCTGCTGATTGTTTGTGAGGGAGGTCTGAGGAAGAGGTTGATAAGGATGTACATTCATAATGAAAAGATGCCACTTGTTCTTGGTTCTGTGACTTTGATAGTGGAATGCAAGTAACAAGCAAGCAAAGGGGGGGATATTTATTACGAGGATGATCCAGAGATCTAGACAGATACGTGCGCCAAGCGAGAATGATTGCTTGCACTGATACACATGATCATATCAGCACATGTACCTGTTTCGGCACATTCAGTTCTCATCTCCTGCTTCTCCCGCACACTGTAGTATCCCAACAGAGGGAAGACAAGCAAAAAAAACAGTGACGGAACGCAAATTGAACAATTAATGAAACCGATTGAAATATCCTGAACAAGGAAAGATCAAAATACCAAAAACACGGTAAAAGGAAACAAAATCGAAGGAAGGAAGGATGAAAGCGACTCTAAACTTTGCGCAGAGAGTCGAAAAACCACAGTATTTTGGCAGTATTAGCGCTAGGTCCTGCTAACTCACTACCCTTATCCTCGACCCCTTCGCCGATGCTGGTGGACCGAGGTCCAAGGCGTTATAACGCTCAGAACTAGTGCCTAGCCTTAGAGGAGCATAGGCCACCAGAGAGCTGCCTATACTAGCCGTGTAATCAGAATTAAAGAAGGGCACCCTGGCCCCATTTTCCTGTTTGAGAGACATTGCTGACAACCAAATGCTCTTGGAGACTTGCTATAAGTCATGTATCTCAATTTTCCTTGTATTCGACAGTCCATTAGTTATCTGTAGGGCTGACGGCAAAAAGCGTGTCCGGGGTCAGTGTAAGTGGGTCTTTGTCACAATCCAGCATCTTTGACCATTACGCCAAAACGGCAGTATAAACACAAACTACGTGTTCAGCCTCTGGATTGTATATAAGCACAACTTGACGGTCCAAGCGTGGTAAGCCACGGCAGGCTTACAGTCAGAATAAGTATGATGAATTTATCGACAAGTGCCAACCCTGTTCTCAGCGCTACAGGGTTCGAGCTACTAGCAATAGGCTGGTCAGGAAATAAAATCCGCCCGCATACTTAGGCTTCTACAGGTTTCTACATTTTGAAGATTTTGGGTGACCAAATACTTACATAGGAAAAGCCCTGTCGTCTTCAAGTTTCAACAAATATGTACGTCTTTTCCTTTTTTCCCCGCACATCTCATTAGTGCCCATATTTAGCTAAGGAACTGGAGCAGTAACCCTGGCTGCCGGCGTTACTGGCACCAAACCTCCCGATGAACGAACCATAGTCTTTGGTGCCAACTGTGTGGGGATGGGAGCAACAAAACAGCTTCGTGACTAGTCTCCTATAAGCAGACAGAACACGACGATCAATAAACTGGTGAATATATGTCAAAATATAAGATAAAACACAAACTAAAACTAACGGGCTCCACAGGAGAAACTTCGGCGAGCAATACCGATTGCTCAGTTGATGTCCACATCTCCAACAAAAGATAATTGCCAACATTGAGGAGATTGAATGCCAAATACCGGGAGTACTTACTATGTTCCATATAATGAGTCATCTAATGACGAGCTCCAAATGACCGGATTCAAATTTTCCAATTTTCTTCCTCTCGATATCGACTTATCATTGCTGCATTTACTCGAAAACGTGCAGCATCAGACTTCAGTTCCTTCAACGTCTGTTAGGAGTGAGCAAGCGTTCAATGTTGGCTCCTCTGTTCATAGACCTAGGTATTCAACCTACTTATTCAATATCAATATTTATGCCACCTTGCTTTGAGCTATCTTATTGCTCTTCTGCGTCTCCCTGATTGACGGCTTGTTTCTTTAGCACTCAAAAATTCATTTCATTTGGTGTCTCGGGGTTATTTTTCTTGGGTTAATGCAAGGTTAATGACCTCAAGCTTGTCCTATCGCGCTTACCAATACTGGTGGAATGCTCACTTCGGGATCTTTGTGACATGGGTAAAGTACCTGGTATCATTGACAGAGTGAAGTCTTCTGTTGTATCCGGCGCAGTGGGGACTCAGAGCCATGATGCTCCCACAGGAGATTGGAGATACAATATGCTCTATATGCTCTTGGTGTTCTGTCACTATACTACTTGGCCTTCATGCCAGGCGAAATATACTACAGTACGGGTACTACTAGATATATCTACCGGGTCTGTAAGTAGCTGAGTAAGTAAATCAGTAAGCAATGTTGGAGGAGTTTCAGTGCCGGATTGACATGATGTCATCGTCGGATCGGCAACTATAACATCTTCCAGGCCGTGGATGCTTTGACTGCAGATGTTCAGCAGTGCGTACGGGCAAATTTACTGAGAAATCGGGTGGAATATAACAGCCAGGGTGTGCTTGTCAAACGTCAAGTGGCATTAGTCTTTCGTGATTACTTACAGGTTATCACTGTCCCAAAACATCGCCATGCCTTCACTTGACTCATCATGTCCTCACATCCATTGGCAGTGGAATTGTTGCAATATTCGGAGCAAGACCGTCCATAATTCCTCGAGGGTGGAGATTGTGCCGTTTCTGTTTGGCTGCAGTGGAAGATGAGGCACACGCACTGTTTGATTGTGCAGTGAATCTGGACCTCGTCTATCTCAGGCTTCGGTATTTCATGGAGATGTATGTGTTGGTTCCAGGACTATCAAATCTTCGGTTTTATTCTTCATCTTGTGTATATTTATGGAGAATTTTGTTCGATGGTTTTATTTTGACTCTTACTGCGAGGTATGTTTTTGATGTTCTTGCGTTATTTACAGGCCAAGCTCCATATATTCCGGATCCTGCTTTGTATTGTACAGTGTAACGAATTGTAGCTTTTCATGCGAATATAGTACGATAATTTTGGCGCCATTTATGTACTCCTTTGTGCGACAGTACTTCGGTACTGATCACAGCATTGTTGGGATTATACACCCCAGGCATGTATGTGGCGCTATACATGTAGCTGGGGCCCCGACTGTTCCTAAATGAGACCACGTCGGTTACACCACCACCATCTCTGATTTTTTTCGATTTATTTTGTTTCGATTTATTTTGACCAACAATTTCCAAATCAGTGAACTTACGGTCGTAATTATAAGTACAGTACTGTGTATTGATCGGTTACTGTGTGTTAATTGCAGTGACTCCGAACTCGGAGATAAGACTGCACGGCAATACTACTTGAGCTCGACTGAGAACAGATGACTTGCCTGCAGATTTAAAATAAAAAGAAGTTAATATGCGTGGGACGAGCGCTGAGATCCTGCACATGCACATGATTCTTTCACCCTGAATCCGGATCCATTCCTACTTTTCAACGATAGAGAGTTTGCAGCTCAGTTGTGCTCCTCTTTGCGCAGCAATTCACCAAGTATACTAAGTCTCTAAACACTCTATTCAGGAACCGTTTGGTATCCCATTTGGGAAGTGACACGATGAGATGGAGCTGAATAGATATCAATCTATCGACTTTAATTTGGTCCGTGAGAGTGTTTAATTATAAACCCTGTAAGTTTTCTTAAATTCAACTTCGTTTGCTGTTTTTTCACTTTTCCTCCACTGCAAGTTTGCCCCTCAGTTGACCCGGCAAGACCGCACGCTCAAGTGTAACTTCCTACACCGTGAATTACATTGCGGTTCTGAGGGTTTATACTATTACTTTCACTGCGGTCCAGCCTTGCAAACATGTCATGGTCCAACGAAGTGACGGTCATCATTGATAATGCTCTCGCCGACATAACCACGCCAGATGCCTCACCTATGATACTTTCGTCGGGAGTATCTATGTCATGGGTGGGTTTATTCCCGAACACTTCAAGTTATCTGGGAGCTCTACCACAGTTTGAGGCAGGCTCTCCTTGGTATAACGGAACACTCGTCTATGCAAATTTAAGCAATCCAAGCTTTGACACAACAAATGCAATCCAAATTACCTACATTGGTGAGTGAACAAACTGTTTGATAGCAATGATGAGATGAGATACCCAGAGATACCCAGGGTAGTACATACAAGGATAAGTAATTGCAAATTCTTGGCTGGAGCTGGGTTGCCACTTTGGATGTTGTCCTGAGTCCCATGGATTTCTCGCCTTACCTAACATATTCTTCATAGGCGCTGCAATTGCTTTCTTTGGGTTCACCCCCGGCAACAATACAGAATTTCAAGTCGAGCTGTCCCTCGCGGAGAGCGCGGCTATCGAACCACCCGCATCAAATGTCTCATTTCCATTGCCTGCAACCTATTGTCAATTTTATACATCCCCCGACGAACTCCTATCTCTTCAGTCCAATGTAACACCTAGCAATATATTGGTTACTGTACCCATAGGGCTTGCATGGGATTATGCTCTGGTCAAGATCACCAATTCAACTGATCTGAGTGGGCAGACAATATTGGTTGATGATGCCAATGATGAGATAGAATGGACAGGAAATTGGACAGTGAAATCGGACACCTTCTTGGACCTGGGTACCTTGGCTAGTATACTTGAGATACCCAATAATCTTTTTCCTCCGCTTCAAGTTCGGCCGCATGGAAATGGGACACATACTAGCACAACACAAGGTGATTCATTCGTTTTCCAGTTTGCAGGCAAGTCATTTTGTTCTCAAGTATCATTGTAGAGGTTTAATTTATCCCTTCATAAGGAACATCGATTTCTGTATTTGGGGTGAATACACAATTTCCAGGCGAAGGGATCTTGACAATGACCTTTACATTGGATGACAAGTCAACATCAGAAACATTTACATTTCAGCCATTTCCCAAATTCCTCCCTGGATTTTCAAATTTCATATATTTCAGCCAAGATGATCTGACCCCCGGAAATCACACCCTCATAGCCGAAGTAACCCAGATCCAAGGTGATGGTATCTCCGCCGTTATTGACTACCTCACATATGCACCATCGTGGACATTCCTCATTGAGAAACCGGACTTTTCCAACCTAAACAGTACCACGGGTGGAAACTCAAGCAGTCCAATGGGCAAAGTCAATGGGACAAACCTTACTGGCAAAGAAAAAACCGGTATCGTTACCGGTTCAGTGATAGGAGGTATAGTCATTCTTGGCATGATTTGCTTTTTGTTCTGGAGGCGTTTTCGATTCCTCAAAAGGTCTCGAACTCAATTGAGAGACTTACATGGTGGACTTGTGTTCGGTGCGGAACTTTCTGGAGTTTATTTATGATAATTCTTACTTTTGTTGTTGCAGAACCCTTTCCTTTGGACATTGGCAAGACCACATTACGCCAACCTCCTGCAGGTAAGAAAGAAGACTGCACATGTAACCTTGGCAAAACTTACAGCCATTAACAGAGCCTGATAGTGGTAATATTTTGACAGGGCAAATTCTGCCCACTGATGCTAGGACTCATGAAGTGCCAATTCAGTCAATGCAGGATGTGCTGGATAGGATGGCTCGGTTGAGTGCAGATGTCAATAGATATCTGCAGCCACCTGCGTACGAAAGCGAAGGAGGAGGTGAGGAGAACAACTACAGCTGAAGAATGGGATGGATTGGTTTATTTGTAACTGTACTTCTATGTACTGGAACTGGCCGCCGATGGGAGGCAGAGAGTTGTCACGGTCATAGTCAGGATTGGGGAGCTCTAAATAAATAATGGCACTCTATCTTTTACCAGAGTAGGATGGTCAAATAACCATAAGGCGGGCGGAAATGGATACCTACAAATCCCAACCCAACATCAAGTCCTGTCCCTCTCTAGTCCCAAAAACCCTCAAAACAAACTGTATAATTTTACAAGTGGCACCACGGCCCAGTAACAGCGTGTTATGCTACTTGGGCGCTCAGAAAGTAACGGTCCGCATATTTTCTGGAAATATCTCACCAACGGCTTTGAATTTTTACTAGGTCCAAGTTGAGGAGTTAATCTAAATTGTATTCCTGACCTTTTGAGATAGATAACTGGATATGGATGTAAGAAATGGGTGCCATATATGGAGTTCTTAAAATTCCTGAAAATCTGCAGCATGAAGTACATTTTTTTGAGACAAGCCATGCTCACCACTGGAAAGAGCAGCCTCGAAAATGGTGGTCCCAACTTGCACATTGAAGAAATCTTTTTATTTGGTCTCCCTATTGACTTGCAAAGTTGCCCGAAAATCGTCAAAATACATCAAAATCACCAAAATCAAGCAAAACTGACACATTTGCAACTCAAACTGTAGTATCAGATTTGCTTATTTCACTGAGGTCAAACTAGTTACTACCATTTTCGATGTTGCTCTTTCCAATGGTAAACATGGCTTGGTCTGAAAAAAATTATCTGATGCTGCAGATTTCCAGGATTTTTAAGATTTCCTTATAGAGCAACCATTTCTTACATTTCTAATTGATTATCTATCTCAATAAGGCCGGAATGTACTTAAGGTTAATTCCACAACTCAGACCTAGTCAAAATTTGAAGTTGTTGCTGAGATATTGCCGAAAAATAGCCGGACCATTACTTTCCGAGCGCCCAAGTAGAGTAGCTAAGGTAAACGAGCTGAACAGTCAAAATCCAACACGAGAGGGGTTAGAGAATTCTGAGCTGTAGCAAGGTCTGGGAGGAAAAATCAAGGGAAGGAAGGAAGAGTTCGAAGGAGCATCCGGGACACCAGGATGTGTTGTCAGTAGAGAGACAAATGAGTTGTGATGAGGCTAGAGAATGTCGTGATCATCGACTTTGAGAGAGAACGTCTGAAAATGGACAAGGTCTGGTTGACTTTAGTCACTATTTTTATGAAAATCAGACATTTGTTGACCAGTTAGAGGGCGTAAGACATACATAGTAACAGAGAGTGAGCAGATACTCAGTCAACCTGTCCGGAAAGACATCTTGTCACTTGTGTCTGGCAATACCTCAAGACTTCAAAGACTTCTGAAAATAGATATTGAGAGTCCTCAAGTTTATTCTAGCACCTATACAGCTGAGCTACCCAATCGTCATTAGAAGGAAGACTTACTCCCCTCATTTCTTGATCAGTGTCATTGATAAGAAGACTTAGTCGATTGCGAGATGAAGACCTTTGAAGACCTGAGTGAGGAATGTTGTCCAAATTCTTCTAGGAGCAAGACAGTTTGTGTAACGGAGGTCAGCGTAAAAGGTAAAATAGTAGACAATAGCGAGCCTGAGGAGCTCGGTGAACTGTATCATGGTGGTGGCAGTACAGCTCTGAAATTGCTTAGTCATCAATAACCAGGTATGACAACTGCAAAGACAATCGCGACTCCCAACGATAAACAAGCATCCTCACTTGATTAACCACCACAATTGCATCCATTTTTGTTCATGAATCATTATTTAATGACTGACCAGAGGACCTTTGTTGGGTCAATGCTGATAATCTCAACCTGGAATTGCGCAGATACCGGAGAAACCTTGTTATTTGCAAGGGTCTTGTAGAGAAATTGATCATGTATGGTATTACTCCTCATCTCCTCATTTACTAGTGTCGAAGAAGCTGCACTCAAACTCAAACTAGCTGGCTGCATCACACAGTACTTCGAAGGTTGTCTTTTGAAAACAAGATCGTGGAATGCCTCGGATGCCTACTCCAGTTCTATGAGGGCTCAAACGTTCAGGGTCGCCCCTTGTATTCTGCATGCGCAATTCTGATTACTGATTAATGACTGCGGGGTGCAAGGAGGGTGAGCTACGTGAGTTTGAATTTGAACTTGTTACACAGGTGGCTGCGTGAGCCATGGATGTTTATCTTTAACGGTGTGTATATTGGCCGATTATGCCTCGTCCTGTTCTGATCTGTTTCTCAATGTAGCTACTTGAAAGTATTTTAGACAATCGATGTACACATGGCTGTTCGAATCGCAGTGTATGATTTCCTTCATGAAAGGAAATTTCAACAAATTGTGCACATGAGGACCCGGTCTATATCAACTATTGATTGAGCATTTAGAAGATGGAAGACATGCCAAGTAACAGAGCCTGAGCATATACTCTGACCACCCGTAGGAACTGGAATAGTTCGGAGAAACTGTTCCAATCCGTGCCTTGTAATGACTGTAAACTACAAAGACTTCTGGATTTCGACGGTGAAGATTCTCGAGCTCATCACAGTGCATGTGCAATTGAGCTAGCCAGCCATAAGGAAGATACGATCCGGATACCTTTATTTCTTCATGGGTGGGGCCATTAGCATTCGACGTAACCCCTTATGGGACTGTTATGGGACTGTTATGGGACCTTATGGGACACCAATAGGACTTTATGCGACTGGTATGCGACCCTTCTGGGACTCTCTTAGATAGTTATAGATTGTTTATAGAACAGTTTACCAAACACACAACACTTAGTTGAATTAAAAATATTTTCCATTATTTTCCCACACACAGTCTCTTCCAAACCTCATTGTGCCACTGCCACTCCCGGCCCCAATTCCTAGTGCCGGGATGTCTGACACCTTTACCATTGCACGCATTACCGATTCTCCAATCCAGAGAGTTGCCCTCCTTCTGCTGACACGCGCTCTCCCTCCAAACAACCTCGTCGAGTACCATCCAAACCTTCTATCAGTCCCCGAGCCTCGACCGCCGACAGCTCTAGAATAACCCTTCCTCAGACATGGACTAACAACGCCAGGGTTGTACTCGAGGACCAGATCCACTCGTTAAAATCATTGCATTCCTCCGTTGAGAGTGATATCATGGCACTGAGAGCATCTCTAGAGAACGTACGCGAGTCTCTCTTAGATTAAATCAACGCTATCGACATTCTCGGTCCCAATCTCGACCGTGTCGGCAGCTCTGCAGATGTCCTTGATACTATGAAGGACTTACGCCACAACTTTGTAGAAGCCACCAAGTCCCTTGGCGAGCAATTCAATGTCATCTCAGACAACGTCAATAACACTTGTGGTCTGCTCCACATAACCGTTGTTTGTGTTACTGAGCTGCAAAACTACGCCCAATCGCACCATCAACAGATCAAGACCCTACAGACATCTCTGGACAGTCTATCAGCTTCTCATGACACTCTCTCTTCTGTGGTCGAGAACAACAGAGCAGAGTCCCGCGCCGCTCATAATATGAAGAGACTCACGCCTCATGAATGGGATGAGCATAGTCCTGTACCGAACATTCACTTTGGATATTAGTTACTTACTGATCCTTTATTAGTATATTATTCTACTTTATGGCGCCCCAAGATTTTACTGCAAACGTCAATGACTGTATGCATAATAGTTACCTCACTTGGTAGATACTTCAATACATTGCCACACTACTAGTGTATGCTCTTGCTCTCCAGGATATAGCTCTTATGGGACACTGATGTAACTGTTATGGGGCATGCATGGGACCAACGTAACCCTTATGGGACATGCATGGGACCGACGTAACCCTTATGGGACATGCATGGGACCAATGTAACCCTTATGGGATGTGCATGGGACCAACGTAACCTTTATGGGACATGCATGGGGCCAGTGTTGGGCCAATGTAACCTCTACAAAACTTGTAGTACATAACTCTTATGGGACATGCATGGGCCATGGTATGTTAAATAAGTTGTGTGGGCCCTGGGGTGCACTTTAATAGTGAATTGCACACATATAATGTGTAGAATTTTCTCACTACTCAGCAAAGGGGGAGGGCTCAAGGGCATGATGAAGAAGGTCAAAAAGAAATGTGTGCAGTATTTTATTCATTGAAATTAGCCCTGCAAAAGTTGCACACAGCATCACAGATGACAGTACAAAAAAGAGAAATTATGACCCCAACTCTAACAAACAGAATTAAGATAGTATCAGATAGTATCGAGCTAGTAACATACATTCACAAATATTCTCGATAAACGACGTGATGCAACTTAATTTATGTTACTGATGGGATCACTTATGGGACTTGATGGAATCACTTATGGGACCGCATGGGACGCTTATGGGACTGCATGGGACTGCATGGGACGGTTACATCACAGGGTTACGTCGAAAGTTTGGTGCCTTCATGGGTGTCATAGATGAGAAAGTTGATTGCTAGGGGAGCGGGCGTCGGAAGACTTGAGCAAGGAGTGTTGTCCAAATTCTTCTCGGAGTAAGATGATACCTCCGGTATGCCGCACGCAACACCGCAATGATAAGTATGGCAACCATGATACATCAGGAAAAACGCCCACTCAAAATATTTCATAGTTCTGAGAAATATTCTTGTAATATCAAAAGGGCGACTAAGATCACCCAAATATTCTTGTAATATTGAAAAGACTACTAAGATCACCCAAATTTGCCTAATTTTGCAAATTGTGGCAATTTTGATAAGTAAAATACATAGGATTCAGATTTTGACAAATTTTTGCCAGGCTTTCCATTGGCTTTCCAGGTTTTGCAAAATTTTCTGGAATTATCAAAAATTTACAGACAGGATAGAAAAAAGTAACCCAGAGATGCGATAAGATGGCGTGAAAGCTTGTGGTTGCAATCACTGCATGACATGCAAGAATATGCTATGCCAGTGCTATGCTCTACAATTTGCGACCTTGTTGTTGTAAGTTAAAACAAGGTTATGCCGGAGCCAGCCGGATCCTGCCCTCAAGATCTCGTGATAACCACGTTGAAAAAGCTCTTCGGCATTTGTTGAACTTGCTTCTCGACGGCGATTGTCACTGGATTCTCCCTTCAGCTTCTTGCGCTGCCTTCTGCCTCTCACCATCACTCAATATTCTCTCCGCAGTGCTTCTCACCAGTGTTGCTTTCAACCTCTCACTTTCACCCAGTGTTTTCTCTCATTTAACTATCATGCTTGTATAAAAATATTCACCCTGGTATGTTTTGCTTGTTTGTTACAACGGCTACTGAATCCTGGCATAAATAGGCTCTGGCTTTGTTTAACCGCCACCCTCTATTTGTTGATCACTGAATTTTAAATGAGCCACTCAGTGCGTTTTTTTTTTTTTACCATCTATTTATTTATCGTATAAACTCACCAGCTTTGTCATCAGATTTATATCATGCGCTGTCACATGCTACTACTTTGCCCACCCTACGTTGCCCTACTACCACTACTTTGCCTACCACTATGTTGCCCTACTACCACTACTTCGCCTACCACTCCTACACCACTATTTCACCTTAGTACTATGTATTTGTTTAGTAGTGTTGCTCATTGCAATGTGACTTGCTACTTAGGATTGCTTTAATGAGAGTCCATTTACATTTGCTCTGTTATGAAGTGAAAAGTTGAGATGAATGTGGTAAATTGAAAATGATACTATGCTATGCTGAATTTTTGTGAATCCTTGAGAAAATCTCGATAATTTCTGATAGTGTTTGAAAGAGGCACAAAAACCTATGAAAAATTACTGAAGTTTGCAAGGGGACTGTGTTATTTTTCAAATCAACAAAACAAGGGTAATTTAGATGATTTTGAGAATTTCCAAGAATTTCCAGAAACTATGTCACAATTATCAAATATTTGGTGTAGGCAGTTTTCCTGATATAGCACAGGCACCAACGGGAGAAGAAGTAGTCCACCTCATATGCCCAGTAAGCCTAGGTAGTAGCCTTTGACATGGGGGGGATGATGGCATAGGCTGTTGCTATGCGGATCCCTTACTGTGAAGTAGCGCAATAAAAGCTCTATATTTCAAACAAACTTTGATTTAAAGACCTCTTGGGTATGGTTTACTTTCCAGCACTAGATCCGATACCACCAGCCTGTCACGTCATTGCACTGCCGCCCCCCGCCTCCCGCCGCTGGGACATTTGGTCGTTGTCATTATCATTGAGCTGGAACACTGTTGTGTCTATCTATATCCTAAGGATCTAGCGTACAAACTAATTCTTTCTGTGCCATGTGAGACACCGTTTGACACTCAGAATGCCTCCGAGGCATAAGAACATGCTGAGAAAGAGTGATACCAAAGTACAAGTATGCAGTGGACGAATTTGAGTGTTTAGAAGAACGCTTTGGTGCAAGCAAGTTACTATATTATCAGAATCAAGCATGTACCTCTTACTGGAGTCTTCCTTGCTGTCTCATATTCCATGTGTAGCAGTGTATAGATCATGTTTTGCTCGCATATTGTAAGTATGTAGTATGTAGAAGTCAAGGAGGGTCTCTACATAATTTAGAGGGCTAGACATTGCTTTGTGGTTGTGAATGTTGTATGTAACGCTTTGATAATTCCATATCGGATATGATACAACTCCGGAGTACTTACCAATCATTACTCACCCGGTTATTGATGCTTCGTATGTACCGGACTACCTTAGAAATATTTATTATTCTGCAGTATATAAGGCCTTCTCTAAGGCCACTACCTATAGTATCCAATCTTATATCTTTCTGTCTCTCGAGCCTCACAGCTCCTTCAGTCCCTGCGCCGGATATTTACAACAGTGAACAACAAGGAGAGGCTAAGGATTAAAGCGTGTGAACACACTGGAAAGGTTTGCTGGTGCTTCTGCTCATTGTTGTAAACAGTGAACAGAGGAAGAAACTAATTTCTGATCAAGTGCGGACCTCACGGAAGCTCACAGGGAGGTGCGCTCATCCTACTTTAGGACAGAAATACACTCAAATATACCAGAGGTAGCTTGAAATTTCCTTCTTTGTGAAATAGACGCATTGAAACACACACTCCTTATGCAAAACAGTTTGCTCAAGAAGGAACAACTTCACCTCTAGGTCTGATATACTAGTAGTGGAGTTGCACACATTATACCAGCATCATATAACAAAATCAGAGTTGTTGAAAATTTTAATGGTCTCAACCAAGTAACAGGTCTTTAAGGAAGAAGATAAAGTACAACAACTAAAATGAATGTAAGTAAGGTAGTATCCAGATTGTTAGACCATTTCAATATGGCCAGATTTACTGGTCATGGAAAGAAACTATATATCACTCCATTGCTCAAGTGTGAAGGCCCCAGTACAAGTATTTCTTTTGTGAGCTCGCTGTTTTAGATAGCAAGCATGAGTTTTAATGCATCTTTTTCTTGAGGAAAGATATTTCAAGCTACTTCGGGTATATTTGAATGTAGTTTTGTCCTGAAATAAGACAAGTGCACCTCCCCGTGAGCTTCCATGAGGTCCGCACTCAATCAGAAATTTGTTTCTTCCTCTGTTCACCATTTACAACAACGAGCAGAAGCACTGGCAAATGTTTCCAGTGTGTTCACATGCTTTAATCCTTAGCCTCTCCTTGTTGTTCACAACCACAAAGCAATGTCTAGCCCTCTAAATTATGTAGAGAGCCTCCTTGACCTCTACATACTACATACTTACAATATGCGAGCAATACATGATCTATACACTGCTACACATGGAATATGAGATGGCGAGGATGACTCCAGTAAGAGGTACATGCTAGTACCTCAAGGCATTGGGTATCTAAGATTCTGATAATATAGTAACTTGCTCACACCAAAGCGTTCTTCAGAACGGTCAAATTTGTCCACTGCATACTTGTACTTTGGTATCACTATTGCAGAAATAGACCAAAATGGACGTGGTACGAGGGAAAAGGTGTAATTACCTAATACCAGCACTACAGTATGTAAGGGGGGTAGGGGCCGAAGGGGCGTAGCTGTTACACACTCCCCCCAGATTGATCCCACAGGTCCATCTTCAATAAGAAACGAAAGGGAATGGAAAGACATAAAGCAAAAGAAGAAAGAGAAAAAACATACAGTCATCTAATGGGTAGCATATGATGAAAGATGTTAGACATTTCCATAAGTACCGAAGACGAAAAAAAATTCCTTGAATATTGCTGTAGTCTCTGGACATGGAATGGATATCCAGGTTGAGAGGGTGTAGCTGAAGATACAGTGGATCTCCAGCGCCATGAATGGGAGCATGAGTTGGGAGCACAGATATGATGATGGGAGTTTCACTGGGTGAAAGTGATGTGGTGACTGTACTGGAGTGTGAGGGACAACAATTTGAATGGAGCACAAGCGAACCAAATGGGCCATACACCTTGCGTTTGACACGCTTACGAAGGCCTTGTGGCGAAACAGTAGTCACAGGGGCAACGTAAGGCACAGGAGTTGGTGACCTCATTGGATGTGCAGGCGTTGACACATTTGACATGTTTGACACATTCAATGTGTTCAACAATGCATTCAACGTGTTCGACGTGTTTGCAATGTTCGATACAATTGTGGGAAGTGCAGGGGATGTGCCAGAACCAGTGGATGAAGGTGGAGAATTGGGAAAATGAAGACTTGAATGGATTTTAGAGGAATGGTCTTTAAGTTCATTCCCTAGATCCCTAACATTTGCTATCCACCCAAAACATTCCTCTGCAGTATTTCCATAGTCCTTCACTGCCCAACAACACCTAAGAGTCATAGTACCCATCACAGAATCCACCAAATCATGGGAAGCAGCTGAAACTCCCTGCTGGTCCAATTGTTTCATAAAGTAGACTAGCTGTGCCTGGATTCCTTGGGAAGAGAGGTTGAGCAATGGAATGGGAGAGTCTTTGGCTTCTGGAATGTGAAGAGAGTGGACATGAGAGAGAAAAGAGTAAGCCAGAGCAATGACAGAGTCATAGCTTGAGTTGTGCTGTTTTGTAGTCATATTGCTGTAATAGTCCTATTTAGGACAAGGTTGCTCAAAAAAGTGTAACACCCCTGAGTCTTAATCCCTCAGACCATGAGCAAGATCTCGTTCTATTGCAGAAATAGACCAAAATGGACATGGTACAAGGGAAAAGGGCGTAATTACCTAATACCAGCGCTACAGTATGTAAGGGGGGTAGGGGCTGAGGGGTGTAGCTGTTACATTATGCCTTGGAGGCATCTTGAGTGTCAAACAGTGTCTCAAATGGCGCAGAAAGAATTAGTTTGTATGCTAGATACTACCTAGGATACAGATGGACACAACAGTGTCCCAGTGGCGGGAGGCGGCAGTGCAATGACCGTAACTGCCAGTGGTGTTGGATTAGTAGTGCTGGAACGGCGGAAAGTAAACCATACCTAAGAGGTCTTTTACATCAAAGTTTGTTCGAAATATAGCACTTTTATTGTGCTACTGCACAATAAGGGATCCGCATAGCAACAGCCTATGCCATCATCCCCCCAATGTCAAAGGCTACTACCTAGGTTTACTGGGCGTATGAGGTGAAGTAGTTTACCTATTTGATATTGGCAGCTTAGCCTGTCTGAGGTTCCGTTCGATGTATAACACTCATATTTTTATCAAATCTTATCAAGTCATGTTACTCACCGCAGCACCAAAACTCCGTGATCTTGCTGTCACAATATGGTCATGGCGCCCTGAACCGTTCTTTATAGTACTGTTAGAGATCATTCCATGAGTGTGTATTACAACTCATATTTATAGCTTTGACTATCCTTGTTTCATAATCTGCCATGCTTACTTTGTAGTAGGTACTCATGCTTTGGGTACCTGCTTCCTTGCGCTAAATCCTGTCGTCGCCGCTTCCTCTGCGGTTTGGTAAAACAAAAAATGAAATAAATGGCTAAGATATGGTATTCGGAGAGAAATTTACACAACAAGGGACATTGGGAACCCGACATCGAATGGTATGACACTCTTAAGCTCCTTGATGTACACCTCAGTGAGGCTGATATCCAATGCTTCCATGTTGGCTTTGAGGTTTTCGACTCAGATGTTAGGGACATACTAGTGTTTCCTGCATCACATACGTGATCACTACTAAAAAGTGAACTTCAAATTCAAGCGTGGTTAGTGAAAAAGGAAAGAGAAACAGTCAAAGTAGTAGTCCCTCACCTACAGAAATACTGTTTGCTCCAACCTCTTTCACAACCTTTTCAAGAACATGAGGTGCCTTGACTTCTGCTTCAGTATGTTCCCAGTCTGACCCATACATGGTACATCCTTTCTCTCCACTTTCCTTGCAGCATTTCTCTTCTTTGTTACTATGGAGTTTACCTGTGGCAAGGACACTCCAGGGTGAGGGCCAGACCAAGGAAACAAGCCATCCACGTTCCATTTCCCCTGTGGGATCAAATGCAATTAGAAGAAAGGAAAGCGAGAAAAGAAAAGATATGCACTCGATAAGCAACAAAAGGCGCCTTCCCATGGTCTTTCACATACTGATTAGCCTATGTGACAACCCAAAGTGGGGTATTGAATATACCTAGATAGACAACTTTCCCAGATGTGACAATACAGTGCAAGCTATCTCCTCGACGGATGTGTTCCAGTCACACCAATACACATAATGTAGCTCATACACAGTTTCTTAAGACTGGCGTTGACGCTGATGTGCAGTGATTTGGCACTGGTGCCGGTGTAGTTGATTCTTTGGGTGATGGAAGGATCACCGATTTAGTAGCATGTTGTGTACTGAGAAAGTGGCCAGCTAGTCAACAGGGAAGAAGAACAATGCACAGAGTGGGGTCATGGAAGAGTGATATTGTGTATAGTGAATAATAAGTACCTTGGTTGTGATAACCATTTGATCCCAATTCTTGCGTTTTTCCATCCATGAATTCTTCCAAGACTTGTCTTGACTAAAAACCAAAGCCATAGCTCAGGGTCTTCATTCGTAATTGATCAATGGTCTGAAAAACTCACTAATTGTTGGATGTAGCAATGGAATTTCCTCCATGTCAAAGTACACATCTATGAGCCTGACACCAGCTTCTTTATCCATAGAGCCTATGAACCATTAGCGATGCTGCTAGATGAGCTGAGGGAAGAATGAGAAATTAAGTGGTATCACAGAGTTCCATCAGTCACTAATGCTCATCGCACCTATATTGGGGAGACGTGAACTCCTGCACGAGGACCTAAGTCTTATTGCATAGTCAGTATATACTCAAGTGTGGCTAGGAAAAAAAATAAACTTGCCTGGTTTTGTGGGAGGGGGAGGGACTGGTTTGAAGGCAGACGTGTTGTTCTACATTTTTGAGAGTGAAGTGGGCTGTTGTGGGTGGCGGTAAGAAAGAAGACTAGTAATAAATGTATTACAGACCAAGGCTGTAATCTCCATCTGCGGGTGGCCTCATTTGACCTCTTGGCAGAGGCGATCCATAAGACAATGTGCCGGTCCCGATGTGTTAGACCCTGTAGCAGATATGGCCAATGTGTTGTTGATCCACAGAGAGACCGTGTCGCTTGAGGAGCTCCAGCCTCAGTGTAGGTCCTACCAACTCTGCCTCAAACATTTCATGCTCATCCAGGGATCTCAGGCGCAACCTCAAGGCAGAAACCCTCTCATTACCTTTGTACAGCGTCAAGACAAGAGGTATTTGCACACAAAGAAGAGGTATTTGAGCAAGTATGAGTTGACCTATTTGGACTAGTGAGAACGCAGACAAGGAAAGGGACTAGTGAGCCCATACTCTGTCTGGTTTCTGCATACCATTCTCTCAGAGCACACTAGAAGACTGGTCAGTAAACGAATGGTAAGGGAATAGTAATCACACAGCATAGAAGGGGGATGCAGGAAAAGAAAGGAAGGTTGTAAGAAAAAGCGCCTTAAACAATCCACCAGGCTGCCTACTAGTAGAGCCCTTGGTATGTTTAGAAACACTTGGTACAGTATATGAGGCCAAATTAAGAGCAAGAACAGGGAAAAAGGAAGCAAGGAGGTAGACAGAGAGCTTACATCCATCAGGCATGCCTAAAGTCTAACCATAACCGCACGCGGTATGCTCAACTATTCAATCCTGCCTACTAGAGATGTCCACGAGTCCGGAGCGCAAGTACTTGTGGCCTAAAAGGCCTGACTTGTGACCCGCGGCTGACTCGTGGGAAACGGGTCACTGACTCGCAAGTTTTACTTGCGGGTCTCACAAGTACTTGTGGATCCGCACACTAATCAAGTAGTTACAGCTATATTCACAAGTATTTACCATTATTTACTTGCATACAGTGATTGTACAGTGTATAATGCTATTAAAAAACCTGTACTTTACTTGTTACACTAATTTCATACTATGGTATGAAGTAAAAATGTACTGACAGTTAGGCTTTGGATTGTAGACAGCCTACGGCGATTGGGCGCTAAAATAAGCGCTCAGTCGCTGTGAGCTGTCTACAACCTCAAACATGTGTGGCAGTACTTGATAAGTACTATAATAAATATGATACTATTAATTACTGTAAGTTTTGATCACCAACAACAAATATATGAGTTCATATTGCTTGCACAAGTCACACAAGTACTTGCAAGTCAACCGAAAATTGCAAATGTCTGACTTGTGACCCGCGCCTGACCCGTGGGAAACGGATCCTGGGATCCGCGAGTCACATACTTGCGGGTTTTCCCACGGATCTTACCTGCGAGTACTTGTCACTCCAAAAGTGGCCAAATTTCAATCGAGCAGAAATGTCAACTGAAAAGTCACGTGCTTCTATACAAGGTATATCGACAGTCACCTGATATTTCCCACGAGCTTATATGGCTTATCGAAAGTCACGTGCTTCTATCAGTGTCCTTTTCTGCTCGGTAGAAATTTGTCCACTTTCGGAGTGTGTGAAGACTTGGACTCGTGGACATCTCTACTGCCTACCAGCAAGTGGTTTGAGTGGGGTGTTTTCAGGTCAAACTTGACAAGATATCTTCCTGCTGAGTCAACTATGCTGACATTGAACAATGAGGAGATGCGACAAGACCTGACAAGATGCGACAAGTGAAGATATGTAGTGAAGCCTCTTGAAGTGACGTGACCTGTATTGCCGGCTGTGAGTCGGAGATCACATGACAAGATAAGATATGAGTGTTATACATCGAACTACGGAAAAATCGGTCATACCGAGGGGCTGGCGCGCCAGAGGCGCAGCCAGCCCCATGCGCGTGCGGAATCAATTCTGCTGAGGGCCAGTCGGGCTGGGGTTTCAATTCCCGGGCCTCCAATACCTAGATATTGCCTAGATCTTGTTCAGATTCTGTATTTCTGAGTAAAAGTTCGAAAAATTTTGCCGCCTGTAAGTTGACTGTAAGTATATATAGAAATTAGCTATGAAAAAAATGCCCATAGTACGTGACTTTACAGTGCAAAACGGCTTGCTATGCACTAAAACCTTGCAGGAAAAAGGCCTAACTATACCTTGAATTATACGAAACCCAAAATGCCCAGTTGCCATGTGTACTTAGGGCCTGTTCAGCAGCGAGATTGAGTCCGATGTTGGTCTAATGTTCATTTCTTTGTGCTGTTTCTCTAAAGTTTCCATGCTAGTATATCCATTTATTCATAGTCTTACTTAAATAGCATTAAAAAAGGTTTATTGAGCTTAAATTGAGCTCATAGTTGCCCGTTAGAGCGAGTTGCATGGGCGCTTACCTGCTCACATGACCATCGGTCAAAAACGGTCCTGTCGGATTTAATCGGTTCGAAAACGGTCCAAACGGTCGGGCGTGGGAACCCTTGGTTTGAGGCTGTAGTCGAACTACGACTCTTAGCCTGTCCGATTTAGATTACATAATCTAAGGCGGCAACGTCTTCGGCAATTGCTTTGCGGTGAATTCTTACTTGGGTTTTGTGTTCAAACTGCTTCGTATGCGTGTTAGTAGTATTGTACACTAGGCTAATGTGTCTGATGTATGGACAGATGAAAAAAACTGTGAAATTTTCGCACTACAAGCTAAATTACCTAAGCTAAATGCCTGGAAAAATGGGCGCTTAATTGGCCAGGCTAAACGGGCCGACCTAAGTCGCAGACGTTACACACATCAGTTTATTGATTGTCGTGTTCTGTCTGCTTATAGGAGACTACTTCGTGACGGAGGCGAACAGCAAATTCTACCTCGTTGCCAGCATGGTCTCAGATCTCATCACTGAGAGGGTCAAGAATATCTTGGTGTACGAGACGACATCAAAGCCTATGTATGCCTAGCACAAGATGTGGATAGCATTTTGTTGTTGGAGATCATCAAGAAGATCAAACGATTGTGTTATCTTTCCGCTGCACCCAAACTCTCCTATATTACGGAATGTAACAGTAAGTACATTGTCTCTCTCTCTTTGTCACTATGTCTAAGCTAAGCCCTTGACCTCTGCAGATGCTCTCATCTGTCCCGGATTCAGATTCGGCGTTACTATTTCAAGTAAAATCTTGCTATTTCTCCGAAAGCATGGTTGAGTTACTGGTATTAAAACAAGGTTTGACTTCTACTCAGGAACATCTTGTGTTATTTCATGGGATTTTGAGCAAATTTTGAGCCATTGTGAGAGGGGTTTCTGGTGGCAGTTTGGTGGTCACACTGTTCACACCTTAAAATGCTGAGTGACAGGGTACTATGAACTGTTCATTTTTGGCTGCTGTGACATGTGACTGAACAAGTGGTTGAGATAGTACAGTAATGTAGTAGGATACGAATCAAATCGAGCCGTGTGCAATGGCTAGGAGAGTTTGGTCTATGAGCGCGCTGTATACTTAATACTCCCTGGGTGTTTTCATGTTTGATTGACAATGAATTCACAAGTTCACGGAATGAGCGGTATAGATATATCCCGATGGATGCAACTTGGATGCAACAAATGTGTAACAGCACTTCCCTGGGATTGATTTATTACACACTATATGGGCCATACAGCTATATGTCCTGATAACACCCTTGAGAAACTGTTCTTAAAGACTCCCTTGAGATTTTTTCCTCAAAGATTGCCATTCTTTTCAATGTTCGCTGCCAGCTGGTGAGTTTCAAAGTACTCTTATAGCCTTCTTGAGAATTCTTTAAGATGTATAACTTATAATTTACAGTTCGTGATACTCTTCTGAAATGATTTCATAGTCCGAGTCTTAAGTAATTTTGTAGTCCTTAACTAGTCGTATTAGTACTTCTTAAAGTGTACTTAAAGTACATGATCGTAAATAGAGTTAATTCTTTTAAGAAAATGGAATCCCATTCCTGATGAATCTTGGATCCGGCTCTCTGCACGATGTGCGTGTACAGGGCGCCTTCATACCTACAGTTCGGCTCGAAGTTGGCTTGATGGAGAAGTTTGCTTGCTGTAGTTGACCATCGCTGAGTTATTTCCGGTTGTCGGAGACGGCCGAGGTTGGATCCGAGACACCTCACCAGAATTCTTCGCTGCCATGCCACACTCAAACTGAAAGTTGTTCTGGGCTCCCGAGAACTACAAAAGCCAATCAAGAAAGGGGTAGTCGGAAATGATTGGTGAGCAACCGCGCAAGGGGATTTCTCACATCCGAGCCGATAACTTGCAGCAGACCGCCCCAGCACCTCCGATATTGTCACTTGGTCGGTCGCCCACTGAAGTATTTAAACCAATTTCATTGTGGTGGGTCTGCAGAAAGATGTCTTCGAATTTGATAAAAGCCGCCTTCGATGCTCTCACCCACGAGTTTATTATCTTTCTCGGATTTTTCTTGGAGAGACTGGTCCACGACAATCATCCCAGGTTCAATATTCTCCATTGGTGCCATGAGGACTCTACCTCCCTCATCGGCCATCCTCCACAGCTACCTTTTCCTTATCCTATGGCTCACGCTCTTCGTCTATTGGTTTAATCTCTCGAACCAGATCGCGGGCGTCGAAGAGGATCTTATCAACAAACCCGATCGTCCCATCCCTTCTCAAAAAATTACGGTTTTCGAGGCGAAATTGCGATGGGCACTTGCGCTGACGGCATTTATCTCCCTTGCTGTGTATAAGCCCACTCTGCGGCCAGAGACCATATGCTGGATTCTCACTGTTGCGTTGACTTGCGCAACGCCCCTCGGAAAACACTGGTTTGTCAAAAAACTGTGTTGCGATGACAGCTGGCACATGGGCCCTCCTGGGTGCATCCTGGAAGGCCATTGCACCTTTGACACCGCGCGCTGAGCTTTCCATCCTGACTGTATCATTATGGGTGGGATTGGTGATACATGTACAAGATCTGCGGGATATGAAGGGCGACGCAGCGATCGGTCGAAGGACTCTACCTCTTGTCTTTGGGAGTTCAGGATCCAGATGGATTATCACATTTTTTCTCATACCTGCGTCTTTGTTGGTACTCTGGAAGGGCGGGATCCTGTCTATCGCTCCAGTCTCCCTCATAGAAGTCCATGCATTTCTAGGATATCGGGTTATGCATGACACAGGATCTTGTTTTGACCACAAGACATTCATGGTACGCTTGATATTTTTGAGCTTTCTGTTACTTATCTGAAGCAAAAACAGATTTTCACTTATATCTTCTGTCTGGTCTTGGCTTTCACTGCCCTTGAAGGACTGGATTGGAATGGAATTGTCGCCGCTGTGCCATGTGGTAGTGTCTCTGCTTGACCATACGTATCTCTTCCTATGATTTTCCTTGGTTATTGGTATGCCAGTGGGTACATAGATATACTAGTAACGTTATTTTTGTCTGCTGCTTCCGACCAAACGTCGTTCTTCATGAACCGTAACTTTCACCCTCATCTCATGATCACCTTTACTCAAAACCAAATATGATGTTTGCAAAAATCTTCAGTACGACATGCAGACGTCAAACAACCAACCAACAACTCTGTATTGAACTCTGTATTGAACTCTGTATTAATTTTAGTAAATACATGTTGAACAAATTATTAACTAAAAGAGTTTGTTAGCTTGAAGATAAGTAAGGAAATATCAAAAGAAATATACCCTCAGTGCACAGATAGTATGCCGCGTGTGGAGTGACGACTGAAGGTAAATCGAAAAAAGGGAGGGTTAAAAGAAAAGAAACACATAACGGTAAATAAAGCAAACAAAACCCACAAGAACTCACGCTCACGCTCACATAAAGCCCACATCCACTGTTCACAACGGCAGTAGGGAACGGGTAGGACTAACAAACGAGTAAGGAACGTGTAGAACCAGGTAAGAACGCGTAGGATCAAGTAAAGAACTCGTAGGCAGGGTAATATGTATGACAAGTATGCAACAAGAAGGCTGAAGGGACACGTAGCGGGGATACGAATGATACAGAAACGGTGAACCGGCGAACAGATAGAATTTTTTTTAAAAAAGAGGAAAAAAAAGGAGAAACCCGAGATTCAGAAACTGAGAAACCGAGCGCCGCGGATGAGTACAGTGGGATATGTGAGTGAGATATGAAGGATATGAGGATGGCGAATGGAGGACGATTGAGGGGACGGAAAATCGGGCAACAATGGGGATGGGAGATGGGGGAATGGGAGACATGGATGCAGTGGGGGACGTTAAGCTTTTAAGACATAGAGATAAGAAGTAACGAACGAGAGAACGAGAGACGGTACAATGGAGGGACGTCAAGACATGACATAGAAACAGTAAGGGAAGAAAGAAGATCTTAGATCTCTTCCCTATAACCTCCTACATCTCACATAGCCTGCCCATGCCCACTATCACTCCCATCCCTCTCCCTTTCCCAGCCTTATGCTCCACATACGCATGCAGCATGTCATCGGGCTCGAGCCGTCTTTGGGTAGGGCCATGCCCGTGAAGACGGAGCCGTCGTTTTTGTCTTTGGTGGATGCGGAGGAGTTGATGTTAAGGGAGGAGGCGGCGGAGTCATTGGAAGGAATGGTGGAAGCGAAGGAATTCTGATACGGGATAGCCGACGCATTGGAGCGTTTCGATCGCGCCAGCGGCATATGCTGCTGAAGCCGCGTGGGCATGGTGGTTTTGTTATGTCCTTGGGCGCGCATCACTTGAGGGAGGTCAGAAAAGTCGGGTGAAAAACAGTAGAACGAGAGAGACGGAAGTCGGAAACGAAGGCAAAAACGGTCAAAAGGGAGCCAAAAACTCACTCGTCAACGTTCAACGCAGGCACAACATCCTCAAACTCACTAGTACACTCAAAGCTCGTCTTACCTACGCTCCCATTCCGACTCGCACTCCGCATACTGATCGAAATCCTCCTCTTGATATCATCCGCGCTCAGCGCAACAGGCCTAGCCTCTGCATTGGGGACATCGCACCCCCTTCAGCGCGCGCGACATCCGTCACGATCAGAGACGGCGACGGGGCATACGCAGTCAGTAACGCAGTAGGGGACGAGGTAGGGAGTGCAGCTGGGAACGACGGTGATACAGGGTAGGTAGAAGAAGGATATGCAGGGGACAATTCAGATACGCGTATGCTTCCTGGGCGGCATACTCAGGCGCTTTAGCAGCAAACCCATACTCTCCATAGAGAGGCGCGAGGCGTCCTGCACACCAGAGCTATTACTATAGTTGAGGGTGGACGTCGAGATGTTCATATGCCCACCCAATTCACTAGCAACTGACTTTGTACTGGTGCCTGTGCCCAACCCAACGCCGTTTCCAATCATGTAGAACTGTAACGCGCGTTCAGGGAGAGGCGGCATCTCTTCTTCTTCTTCGTCATTTGCATAGTGGAATGCACGGGACTCGTGGGCGTTTTGTGAGCAGATACACCGCTAGTTTACGCTGAAGCGGGAACGCCTGTGGAAGGAGTAGCGTATGTTGCGGTGAAGACTGGGCCAGCGGGGAGTGTTACAAGGAATGGAGCATCGCCGGCTTTGATATCGATAACGAGGAACTGCAGCTGAATCACTTGTTACTATTAGTGAAAATGCACTGGATGTAGTCTAAGACGCAGTGAAAAATCTGATGGACGCCCAACGGCCGGGCGCCTATTGCGTAAACCACAGCCACAAGTTATATTACATCCTTTTTGTGCTTCCCTCGCGTCTCTCACGCCGCGTCTGATTATTGGATTGAACGCGACTTCATCATGGTCGGCAATGAACTTACTGAAATCGGACTAAATAATCCCTTTATCGCTAATCAAACGCGTGAATCTGCTACTAGATCGAGAGCCAGCACGAATGCGCCGAATCCAAGCCGAATTTTGAATTATGCCTCGCTTTGAGTCCTGTTCTTTCAAGCCCACTTCAGCCACACTACACTCCTTCCAGCCCATATTACCTCACATATCTTCCCGCAGCATCTCCTTTTTCTCAGTATACAGCTCTGCAACCATGCACACCACTAGTGCTCCGAAGGCTTGGCTTAGCTCCGCTTAGCTTGGCTTTGATCGGCTTTGGCTTTAAATGGCTCGGCTTACTCACTATAGCGACCGGCTTGGCGCGCTACGGCTTCAGCCGTTGTAGATATATTAATGGCTGTGCAAAGTTGTTTATGCCACCGCAATCCTGTTTTTGTGGTGGTATAAACAAATGTTAGGCAATGTTAGCTACGGCCCGTACCGACTTATAGAAGCCATGGCTAAGCCGCTCAAAGCGGCTATCAGCCAAGTTTATATTGGCTCGGCTCAGCTTAGCTTAGTTTTGGCTTATGGCCGGCGCGCCGCCAGTTGAAGCCGAGCCTTCGGAGCACGACACACCACTCATGTAATTACTAATGCTGTCACTCCCACTTCTAATGCGACACACGCTACTAGTACCGAGCCCAAATCGCGCACTACTGAGATTGAAATAGAGTTTTCACGTGGACTATTTTATGGAGTGTAGCCCGAGGACTCAGAAAAAGGACAAAAAGGACAAAGTACGCGTAAATCGCGCGGTCAGTTTCGATGGCCACAGGACCTAGGACTAGAAGTTGACTAGAAGCCAAGTTTATCGTGATATTTAACTGTATCTACTACATTTCTGGTTTTATGGGATTCGGTGCATTTCTCTTTGCGGTTTTTCAGACCAAAACTATACTTCATAACTCTCAGCTATATCGAAGAAAATATCGAATTTCCTAGGTCTAAGGTACCACGAGCAAAAATCAGGAGGAAGGCCAACTTTCCATCGTTGAGCTCATCTATTACCATACAAAATCCCAAATGTTATACTCAGATGGCAGGATGGAGTCTCCTCAGTTTTTCATTGAGTCCTCGATATGCACTACCATCTTCAGTACGACTCCTTTCTGCTTGAGTATCCAACTCTCCCCATCAGAATACAACTCGGAATGCAATCTTAGATTGGGTTGTACGTACAACTTACTGTGGAGCGAGTTGACAATGAGGCCGATACCTGCCAAACCCGAAATCACGAAGGCATGGAAGCAAAATATTCGCTGGGATGTCATTCTCGGTTGGAGCATGTTACAGATCCAGGATAAGTACTTGAGGTGTGAAACACGTATAAGTATAGACCTCAGAAGTGTACTAGACAAACGACTCGTATTGAGACTATAAGTACCTGTGAAACACATATAAGTATAGACTACATATAATCGTAAGTACGGGTTTCACAATCAGATAAATAAAGTATAAACTCATCCTCAGAAGTGTACTAGACAAACGACTGAGGGGGAAGGACAATAAGTCCTGTATATAAGTAAGTACTTGAAACTGCCAAGTCATAGACAGGCACTCGGATAAACGAAAGGTAGGATAAATAATATAAGGAAAAAGGGGGGAATTAAGGCCCCACGGAAGGACGGAAGGGTAAACCATAAGATGATGCGAAACGCGACCTACTCCGGACGCAGAAAGGCGGGGTGGCGGGACTCCTTGACCCGAAGTTCTTCCTTCGACATGAGGGAATCAATCAAAGATGTAATGTTTTGCATTATAAGATATGTTAAGTAAGTATTAGGAGAGCCGGCCGCCAATCGTTGGCGCATAGCTTGCTACTTATGCGATGATGAACGAAAAGTGAATAAGTAAACATACGCGTACGTGATCAGACGTGATCGCATGACCTCTCGGTTAGCCCGGCAATCTTTTTTTTTTCAAACTTTGAGGCTATCCTGCGACCCCTACCCCTGGGGTGAAGAATTTTTCTTCACTCTCGTGGATTCTGGCTCGCGAGACTAAGTACACTGAATGATGAGCTTTCACTCAAGGATTCAATACCAAGTGATTTTTTTTGGTTGGATCAGCATTTTTCACTCTTGTTTCACCCTTGGGAATTTTTTTTGTACTTTTGGTGTGCGTGTGCTAGAGCCCAATGTCAGGTGCCAGGCACTTGGGACTTGGGAGAATCGCCTCTTGAACTTAAACCATCATCATTAACAATCGCTAGTCCAGTGTCGATGTTTAGTCGCTCTCGGGATTTCACTATCACCAACTCCCAGTTCATTCAAGTTATCGATTCTGGTAGTTTAAATTTAAAGAAGAAAGGTGTCCGTGAAGCCTACGAGT
>JADNRY010001209.1:0-15051 GCA_015501585.1 Rhodocollybia butyracea | reverse complement strand
TCGGCATGCAAATTCTGGTGCTTGAGCGACCTGCCGCCCAAAAGAACGGAGTTGTGTGTATTTCGAGGAGTCAGAATTTTTGGAGTTGCGACGGCACCTTTGTGAAAGGGTGTTGAGATTTTGAAGATTTTTCGCCATGGCGGCGGATGTAGCGAAAGAGAAGTGAGAAATCTGCACGCAAGCGAAGCAAATCACACTACGTCATGCGCCGTACTCGAACTGGGTGCTGCAGTATTTATACAGCCGCGGCGCCCAACTTTTGAAGATACCTGCCGGAGGTAAGTCAAAGAGGAACACAGTCAGAATACCGCGTACCAGTTGCGTAGCCCGATAAGCGTTGAAAAGGGACCGAGTTGATAAGAGTGTCAACGACTGCAGCGTTAGCCTCGTCGTTTACAATGTTCTGAGGTCGCTTAAAAAAAGAAAATTGAATAACCGAAGCTTCGGAGGAGGCAGCCACTTACTACACGGCCTCCGCCATGCGCAACGCCAGCGTTGAGGTTACCAAAGTTACCACGACGGTTGTCTATTCCTTTCCCTGTGAAGACTGCGGCTGGCCGCGTCTCACGAATGAGCTTGGCGGCTTCCTCAGCGCACTGAGTAATGCTGGAATCTCCATAGGCAACGAGTCCAACTACGCGGTGCTCAGTGTCAACAAGAGGGACTGTAGTGCTTGGCTGAGTGTTAGTGCAAGGTAAGAATGCATGGAAATAATTACATACTGCGGTGCTGCCTTGATAACTTCGAAACCTTTTGACTTCAGCTCCTTCAGCGACCACGTTCGTCCCTCCCCTCACCGCGATCATCCAACAGGCCAACGTACGACGTTGACGCAACCGGAGCGTTGTCCTCCATCGAAAATTGAATTTGGAAAGCAACGCCGCTGGGTACAAAATGTTTGGCCGGCTGTTTGCGAGTAGGTATGGCGTCGGCGTCTTTGGGGCCTGCTTCCTGCCTCTGCCTCTTCTTATTCCTCTTGCTGCGTGACTTTCCGCGGAGGATTTTTCGTTTCTGCGCATTTGGTTGGTTAGGAGGAGCCGAGCTGAGTTCCGACGCTGAGAGAGAGGTTGAAAGTGTTGGTAGCGTAGAAGAAGGGGAGATGATAGAGGAGATGTCGAGGCGGGTGAGATGGAGGGAGAGTAATGCGCCGGTAGCTCATCGAGGTGGTCGTACAGCCCCTCGATTGAGATCGCGTGAACGAGTGCTTGAGTAAAGTTGAAGTCTGGTTGGATGACGTAGGCAGAGACGCCGAGCGACCTGGCTACGTCTAATAGATGTCGTCAGGGTCATGGGTCGTCAAGAAAGAAAGAGGAAACGCGTTGAAGGCGCCGCATAGTCTGCGCCTCGCATTCCCAGGGCGTGGGTACGCAAGGAAGATTGCAGCAGCCCCAACAAGGTCAAAGTAGGCGAGTTACGGGCGTAGAGAAGCCCCAAAGGCAAGCCTCAGAGGCAACTAAGTAGCCAGTTCGAATTCCCGTTGCGCGGGTACTCAAAAAGCCATTAGGGCATGAGGCTGCGGGGCCTTCAACGGGCAGAGAAATAGCCGCGTAGGAGCGAAGAACGAGCTTGGTCACTCACCATTCTGCAGCTTTAGTCTTATCTTCATGGTGCGCTGTTAGTATTAGTAGTAAGTAGTAGTCGGTTGCTGAGTTGTGTAAGTCACCTGATTTGATTGATCGAGTCGTCAGGCAAGAGAACGCTCGTTCTCGTATAAACATGCGAGTCGCCGGGCATACCTTTGCTCAATTTATTTCGTCGATGCATCTGTGAGACGGGCCTCTTGCAGGGCCAGGATACCAATTTTTTTTTTTCTTCTCTAGATTTTTTATGTACTTCGATTTGTTGCCTCTGCGTAGCCATTTGGAATCCGGCTTTTGCGTTTTTTCTGTTTGCTCGCTCGCTTTAGAGAAATCAAAGGTCTGGGTGCAGAGCAGGAAGGCTCGTGCAACCTCAGAACTGACCTTATATAAACCCCTAGGGATTTGAAGTGCGGGAACTCCTTCGGGGGGTTGCTCGGGAGTTGAGGGGTGATAACGTTCAGTTCATCCCTGGATCGAGGGGGCGAACATATTGTCTCGAAGTGGTATGTGTGCGTCGCAGTACGATTGTGCGGCATATGCAGTTGACTCTGTGCGCTGCCTTCACAGCAGCGTTGGTTGCGTGCTTCCCCTTCCTTCCGCATGTGTCGGCCGCCTGATGGTTTTGAAACGGGCTAGACGCGCAGCATAAGGCGGACGAATAACTTGCTTCACCCTGGTACAACGTAGCTAAAGTAATAGTAACAAATGACTTTTATTGGTTACGACCAAATTAGTACGAACAATAGCAACTACGGTGGCAAGAACGGCACTCATCCCCACTTGATTGGGCCCAGGGGTCGAAATATGCTGAGCGAGGGCGCTGTAGAATGTCAGTATCTGATACCAGGTATCTGAGAATTATGGCGTGTGTGAGGTTAGGACTCCAGCTTCCCCAATCCAAAACCACTGGAAGTGACATCCTACAGTCTCGAAACATCCATTGACACCCGCCTCTCCGGAGTGCGTGAACCCCAAATAGCTTAGGATCTTGCCCTATGTCCACGAGCATATGACGGAACAGGATCAGAAAGTCGTCTTGGTCCTAGTGGCACGTTAGATCCTGATGATTCCCATGAAAGTAAAGCGTACCATGCGGCTTTCAGAGCCACCCAAGGTGTTGAAGCCGTAGATTTTGGGGAAGAGGTAGCCTTCCCTAATTCCCGAGACAGTGAGCCAGTCGGACAAAGCTCTGGCTATGCAGAGCGGCATCTTTTTGCCATCGATCTCAACGTAGACGTCAAAACCATCAACCTCTAATCGGCAGTGGAGAAAAAAATAAGCAATATTCAAACCTTCGATTCTTCACCACTTACTTCCATGCTGGTCCGATTTTCTGGTGAACGGACGGATATGAACGTGGTCATCCCGCTGTGGATTGAAATATAAATTTTCCACTCTCAGTTTGAGGATATCTATTCCTCGACAAAGCAATCTAAACGCTAGAAGGACGATGGTCCAACCAGCGATGCGCTTCAGAACGCCTCCCCAGTCATCTTCATAATTAGCGCGGTGGAAGTTGTAGTTGGGAGCTGTGTACGCCCTGCGGAGATAGTCGTTTTTGCTGTTCCACATCTGAACCAACATTTGAAGATTCAAAGCGGCGGAGCTGATTGGACATTCTCCGGCTGCTGCCTGCCGTGAGGTTGAATAACTAGAACCAATCTCAGAGAATAAGTAAATTTCGAACCTTGCGACGTGAAAGCCCACCCATGTATCGCCTGACGTGGTCAGACACACATGGATTACCTCTCCACACACCGTCAATGCCGTACGTCCACTGGGACTTCCCAATCCTCAAGTTTCGCCCGAAGGCATATGTTAGCGCCGCTCTCATTTTCATGGCGGTCGAAAATGAGCAAATTTGGGTCCCCTCGGGCTTAGGCTCTAACTCCAACGTCACTTCGTCACAGCTGTGTTTTAATGGTCAGTTAATCTGATGCTTATAGGAATATATCAGCTCACGTTTGGTGAATCCATAGAATGATTAAGTAGGGCATGGACTCGTCGGCCGGGGAGTCGAAGACGTTGGTACCCTGCGGGTAGGATCGCCGTTCAACGAGCCACTCGTTGAAACGCTCGGCTAGCCTGAAAGTATTCAGAAGCGCTCTCACCACCAATGTCGCTGTGCTTACCGAGCGTACGTTTTGTGCGTATCCGGGTTCACCTCAACCAGAATTAAATCAAAGGACAAGCCGAGAGCCTTCTCTGTGTTACTTCCAGAAAGCGACTCCAACATATCCTTTACATTTTCATACGCTTCATCGGCCCCTGCATCGTCCTTAGGCTCTGGGGCTTCTTCTTCAATTTTTTTCCCGACCTCCCAATCTTGGAGGTCGCCCGATACCAATTTAGACACGCTCGACTTCAACTCCGCCAAGTCGTTTGAAAAATTGGACATGTTGGCGAACGGGGTTCGCTTAGTGGTCCTTGGCTTCTTCTAACGGCCAGGTCAGTCGTAGTTAATCCCTATAAAAAAAGAAATACCTGGGGAGGCGGAATATCCGCATTTTTTCTCTTGGTGGGCATCGTGAAAGAGAATCGATGAAAGAGGAATATGGGCCCAAAAATGAGAGCCCGTGGACGTTAAGTAAAATTTTGTCGCCGTCGCCACTTACCTTTCATTCCCAGGTGCCGTTCCCAAGTGGCGGTAGTGGCGGAGTCGCAGTTCAGCAAGCAAATACAATTGACAAAGAGGGGATTCCGTTACATGAAACTCGTTGCATTAAGCTTTCGCGTTGTAAAAACGGCTATTATATGAGCTATCCCAATCTAGAATATCTGCTAACTCCCGAAGCACTTCTTTCGACGGCTGGAGTATTTTGTCCGAGGTGAAAAGGTGCTCCAGAACCAGAGCTGGATCGCTGAGTGAAGCTTTTATACGTTCACGACTTCGCTGCATACCTACAGACAAGCTCTGCAGAGCTTTGTACTGAGCGTTCAATGCATCGACTCCGGAGACGAAAGCATCCTGAAGAGTAAATAGGTTTTTCAATTGTATGCAAACGTCTTTGGGTTTGGTGCTAAGCGTTCAGTTCAAAAAGTTCAAAGAATACTTACAATCTGAGCTTGCTTGCGACGAATGTAAAGCATCATTCAAGATTTTTGGGGTCTTCGACAAAGGCTGATAGATATTACAGATCCGTTTCGCCTGCGTACAGGGCAGACAACGTTCGCCTTCTTGGGGTTGGGTATGCACGACGATGCGCTGCCATTGGCAATGCAAGTAAAGCAAGGAGGATGGGTTCCAGAAAGCTAGAACATAAACGCTGAGCGTAGGTATATCTTCATATACGTACGTAACATACTGAAGAAAGAGGCCGGTTACAGCGTTGGAGGTCCCGGTATGTCCAACTACGCCCTTCGGCATTTACCAAAAAATCGTCAACGTTGGAGATATCTGGCCACGCCGCTTCTCGAGTTGGGGTGAACTTCTAAAAGAACCTACAGTAATGCCAAGATAGAAAATTTGACCCTTACAGTACTACGAGACGAGTTACTTGCTGGTAGATTTGCTGAGTCCTTCTTCACAAATTTTTTGGGCAACGACGCCTCGTCAGTGAAGCTTGCGTCCCAGGGCCGCTTCAACAACGACGTAGATCTGGAAGCCTAAAAAAGAGCGGTTAGAGGCAAAGGATAGACCTAAGCACTGGACGGCCCACTTCTGCCTCTGTTGCATCTCCATCTCCGAGTTCACTGGATGAAGTCGACTTTGGCATGCAGTCATGTGCATCGCACAGTCTACGAAAAGATGAGCTTTGAGTTGAGCCCTTGGCCACAGTCGGGCGCGAGTTGGTGCCATTGTATGGCTTCGTTTCCTGTTTCGAAGTTCTGGCGAACTTTTTCATCGTAGACAGAGAAAAGGAAGAGTCAAGGAAGAGTACGGATTAACATGGACTATGCTTGTTACGTACCCAACAAACTCTCGGTAGCCTAAGCGGCATAAATATCGTTCTGTTCCCAGATCGCTGACTACATTACACGTTACGACTGCCTCCTCACTCCAACCTCGCTCACAGCCCACCTTGGAGTCAATGTTGTTTTGTGAATTTACTGCCGTCGAATACTGTACCTTCCCGCTAGCCCTGTTGGCTCGGGCGGCATCGGCGAATCCCAAGTTAGATTAGCGCCATAGTAGCATGTTCCTTTACAGAACCACTTTCAGCATGGGCTGACTGGGCCGAGTGACCCACGCCCATATCCATAGCATGTAAAGTTTCGGCTGTGGTCTGTCGCATGTTGGGAAGAACAAGGGAAAAATTAATTCGTCGCTAATAATGTAGTCTCGTATAAGCAAACTCGTTATACAATGACGATCCATACGGACGTGTGCATATAGAAAGCTCTAGTATGTAATACCCGCTATAATTGGCGCGCATTAATCTTTGTATCGCGATACATTGTGTTTACATCGCGATCTGCCTGTTCACCGGAGTTTCCATTAGAATAATGAGGGGAGTAAGCAAGCTTGAATATTTTCTGCTCCTTGACGTTCGCCATGGAGGACTATCTGTATCTTCCCCCAGATAAGTACGGCGATGGAGCGCAGATCAACTTGTAGGGATATCCTCTAGCCTGTTTGTCTGCTCTATTGACTCGTGACGTTGCAGAAATGCTCTTAACAAGAACCGCTTACAGGACCTATGTCAGCGATACAACGCAGACGACCGAGGGTCAAAGGACTCAATGAAAGCTGCACTGAGAGCCGCCATTCAGACCGAACCCGTGCTCTACGAAAGACGCACCCACCTTGGCCCTCAGAGCAGCTCTAGTATCTCAAGTGCTACTTGGGCTCCATTGAGGAGATGGCAAGGGGAGATGGGGCAAGGGAAAGTTACCGCTCCCTCTGACCCCCTCGTCCAAGCCACCAAAGAATCCTTGGAGGCCTGGGCACGTTCTCTTTTTTTTGCGTTTGATTTCTCTCATTTATGTATATGCTAATAAGATATATGGCATCAAGCGAGTTGTGCGAAATGTCGATGCTAGTAAGGGGGCGGGAAATACTGTTCCTTACGGTAAGCCCTGAATCTCAGTCTCTCCCCTCACAATAATTTTCCCGCCGAAGGTTTCAACCCCCAGTCAACCCCACCCTCGCATCCGTCTACAGTGTCTCTTGATAGTTCCTGGCCTCCAAAGGCTTCATCCAACTCACACGAGCATGGGGAACACTTTCGCCGTGACTCCACTTCTTCGGATGGGTACCATCATGGAGGCCCAGGAATGTGCTCTCTCCAAAGTGAGGCGAGTCATATAAACCCTTCTGGTTGCTCTGAAGGGTGGCATTATGGAGATCGTGGCGCTAGTTATACAGAGCCTCCATTCACCTCTCATACCCTCCCTTTCAGTGATATTCCCACCACCGTCACCTCGCATTTTCTACGTGAGGAACATCGTAGAGGTACGATATACGAACCAAGTTGTATCATTTATTGACAACACCTTCTTGCCATTTCGCAGACAAATTTCCTGAAGAAGGGGATTCGGCGATAGGAATTGAAATGAGAGGTTCTACAACGCCCAAAGGTACGTCCTCCTCTTTACCCCCCGGCTAAATATCTTACCATTCTCCAAAGCTCAACGTTGGCCTGCGTCTAGATCGAGCCCATCTAATGGAACACGCCCAACGCCAATACACACACATACATATCTTGCTCCCGTACCGGGCCCGTTCGCGTCGATTGAAGAAGATGATTCATTCACATTATCCTTGAAGAAGGGCAATGTTACATTCTCAAGGCGCGACGTTCCTTCATTTCCCGCGATCCATTGGCACCTCAATGTCACGGCGTACTTGAGCAAAGTGTTGACGATGTGGGACGATCAGGATAGTACCCATTGGCGTGAGGCAGAATCTAGCGTTGTCCTGAAAAGTGGTTCTATTGCCTACGGTATTCCTGCTAAGTACTGGACCACAGTCTATGCAAAACTTGGGAAAAGTCAAGTCAAACAATGGTGTAGTCAATGGGCGGTAAGCTCGTACAAGGTTAATATTGATCGCGGTTGAATGATGAATATACGTAGACGCTGGTGACGGAGTTCCACGAGAATTGTTGTAGCTCTATTCAGATTTTCGAGGAAGCTTACCAGTCTTTGACCGTCAGCAAGACAGTCGACTTGATCCGGCAAAAAGAAACGGACGCCTCCAGCAAAAAGTTGGTAAGATCCGTCGTCTCTCAGGAACGCTCGATTGAGCATATAATGCCGGACCTGTTGTCATGGTGTACATCTCAAGGTCTCGACTTGGGCCTTGGCGACCGAGAATCGCTTTCCACTCAGGTATGCTCCTTGCTAGGCGGGGGTGTCGCATGTTTAGATATAATGCTACAAGAGGTAGGATTTGGCCCATTCGGAATATCCGTTATTTATTTCGCTCTTAAAGGTTGACCGCGAGGTTCAGAAATACATGCATAATCTTGGAAAAGTAGCCCTTAAAGTGGTGTCAGATAAAGTTCTTTTGGAGGACAGCCAGAGTGCCCAACATCGATTTGTTGAGTACATGCTCAAAAAAAAACCGTTTTGTCTATGAGACGCTGGAACCAGTGCGTATAACGCTTACCCTTGATTTTCCAAATCTAACTTGACAAGCCCTCCGGTGCGCTCCGAGGAGAGCTTGTGATGTCTGTTTTCGCATTTCATTTAACATGGGTTGGGTATACGTCGCCATCGGGTACCGAGTATCCTACTGGAGCACTGGCTCTCAGTATTAGTGCGGTGCGTATCCCTGGCCATCCAATGAAAGAGTTTACAGATGTCAGTAGGTATATCGCGCTTTGACTGTTTGGAAGATCTTATTTCAAAATCGACCGGACTCGAGTAGGGTGGTAGAAGTTGAAAGTCGGATGTTAGTGCTTCCGCACGACTGGAATTCTGGGACTTCGGCACAGAAATATTTTGACAAAGCGTTGGAGCTCTCCGATGATAAATGGAGGCTCATATACGCGCTGAGCGCAAAACATGCCTCGAACGTCTCAGACGAGTATGGTAGAGGACCTTTACACGCGGAGGACGATTCAGATTCCATCTACTTGTCGGAGTAGCCTCAGGTTGATATACACTAATTCAATGAGCCTGTGTTTCCCAGCTACTGCGTCTTTGACCGCCGTATCTTTTATTATTCATTTTGCTTAATGAGCCTGCGCAAGGACATCAGAACACTTCCTCCAGATGTCCCTTTCAAGGGTCTGTTCGTGTGTTCGTCCTATTCATAGGACGTTTCCATTAGCTCAGCTGAGAACGCACCCTCCACCCTCAGTTTGATCTCTAAAAAGTAGTTCGACGCCGTGGCGTGTATAAGTACATCCTTACGGCTGTCCAGACCGTGACGCCTTCATTTCCAGACGTTTCAACAGCGACTTCAGTCCCACCATAGCCTTCCTTGGTTACTAAGTGCTCGAGCCAGCGTGAGTCGTATCAAGTCCGCGCACCGGTACGGGCGATGCTGCTACATCAGGGCTTGCGCAGTGTTACAGTGAAATATCTAAAGAACTGACTAAGCTTAAGCTCTTCTCATAGTAAGTACAGTAGAAAATGGAAATTCAAAATTTATACAGGCCTAGCTAGTAGGCCGGTTGGATCCTGCGGTGGGTCGTAAATCCTTGATATTTCTAAACGCCTGAAGCCAACACTGCCGTTCGGAAAGGGAGACAGCTCCACTTTTGGGCGCGAGTGTTAAGGTAGATTAGTACTCGGCTCCGCCCTCAGGTGCCCCACGAGGGAACAGCCAGCCCCACACACCCACGCTACAGGGAGCTCAGCCCACAAAGAGGACTGTCATTTCTCTGGAAGAAGGGAGACTCCAGTGCACTGTGGGAGAAAAAGCAACAAGTACGCAGTACACATTGACCAAACTAAGTAACAAAAATCATTCCCAGTCACTCTCCTCTGAGTCAGTGTCCTCAAATTTACCCTCAATGAAATCCTTCCCGCGCAATGTTGCTTCGTTAATAAACCTACACACCGCCATTACCTCCACTTGTGTCAGAGGGAAGCCTACTGAGAAAGGCTGTACTTTGGATATCATTTTGATATCATTTCAGATGACGTCCGAAGTATTTTGTTTCAATGCGTTTTTCCATTCAGGCAATCCAACGTTTCAGAGAATATCCGAATTGGCGCCAAACTATTGAACTTTCCACTGAGCTTCCGTCTGATGGAAGTGGAGGCAATGGTGGTGTGCTAGCTGTATGGATAACCTGTGTCCTGTGGAAAATAAACCGCTGCAAGTAGTTGGACGAAGCCGATTCCGTAAAAGCCCTCCTGTGAGGAAGGGGTTTGTGTGAGGACACGGTGGTGAGGAAGCTGTCCCGCAAGGCCTGAATCCCCGTGAGCCCCAAGCACTGCAGGAGAACATGTTGTGGCATCTCGCGGTGTGTGCCACAGGCACGGTAGGTGTTGGCGCTGCCGCGACCTTGCCTGGACAACGGGGCTGCCCGGAAGGTTAGAGGGGTTGTGTCACCACACAAGAGTCTGGTCAGGTTGACATGATGACTAGATGTCCTGACTTGGGAGATAGTGCCGGAAGGCCCGAGTGCAGGGTCTGCCAGGGTCTGCCAGACCAATCCTCACAAGGCTCCCGGCGGTCACGCAGTAGCCCTAGCCTGGCCATTTGTCACTCGGAAGTGTAATGACCGAGGAATATGTTCCGGCTGGTGGATTGGAAGCGGACGCCCACATACCGACCAAGGTCACGGTATTGGAGAGTGACTCCTGCCAGGGACAGAACTGGGAGGAATTAAGTATAGGCGCAAGACGGGGATTAGCCAAGCACTGTCGTTTGGAAAGGGCGACGGAGGCTCCACTTTTGGGCATGAATATTAAGTAAGAACAAATTCGGAAATTCGGATTAATGATGGTCACGGGCGCTACTAAGCGCTGTTACAACTTGAAGCAGTTTACTTTCCATCTCGCATAAATGACAAAGGCAAAGCCACTGAAATTCGATGCTCAGGATGAAAAGACGTTATTTCCTTCAGTGGAAGGAGGCTTGGTTGCAATAGACTTGTGAGTACAAGTATTAGCCCCTCTTACTTAGCTTGGATCTAAGCAAGACATCAGAACCCAATACAACGCCAAAAGCTTAGGCCAGCTGTGTAAACAATATAATCTCCGGTCCAGTAGGCGTGGGGGTCAAGGATATCTTGATGCTCTTCGAGAATTCTCCAGGAATCCCTCAGCCAGGTAAGCTTGTAATGCCTTCTTTGCAGTCTGCGTAAACTCAGATTGAAATTAGTACTAAGAATGTTCTCCGAAAAAATCATTTGGGCGTGCAAATCTCCAGTAAACCTCCAAAACGACAATCTCAGCTTTCGAAGAGGCGTGACGCGCTAGCTTCATCCCAGTCTTCCGACACGCTCCCAGGAGTTCAGAGTCGAGGGGTAGATCTAGAAGCTTGGGTTTGTCTCCTCCATGCGCCAATGGCTTAACTTCTCTTCTAAAACTACGTAGCTTTCAGGGATCGACCATCTTGAATATGAGTTATGCATGACCAAAGGATTTACGCCAGGAACATATACAAAATTTCATTCGTCACTTGGAACGAGGACCGAATCCAATTTCAAGACACTCGGAAGTACGGAGTCTGTTATCCAAACATCTCCTGGCCCATCGCTCATTACACATTCTGGTTCTGTCAATCCCCCAGCCCCCTTTAATTTTTCACCAATTTCTCGGCCATCAAGGTCTTTCAACACGCCCGTACCTCCAGCATCACCAACGCCATTGTTTGAAACTATCGATTCTCGATCGTCCTCCATATCCGTATCACCGACTTCCAAACGTTCTGCTGCCATTAGCGTTTTTCCAAATCCGCAGCATAAGCTTTCTTCGCCAATGTTGCCCCTGCGCTTGGCGGGTAATCAATACCTGAATATTTCTCATATGGACCTTCCAGCTTTACCTGCTGTACGCCTTGGAAAGTGTATTGCAACTTATATGCAGCGACTTGCGTCGATATGGGATGACAGTTTAATCAACTGGAATCCAACATATTGTCCGGTGGTTGTTTTAGGCGTACCAGTCGCTGCAAAGTACTGGCCGACAATATTCAAACACTTCCATCAGTGGTCACACGCTTTTCGCACTTTATGGTTATCATGGAGCGTGAGTTGTGGGTCGAGCCTTGGTGAAACTGAGACTGAAGAAATCACGATTGTTGCAGTATCTGATGGCAGAACTTGAAACATTTCAATACTCGTTACCACGATTTTGGCAAGTATACAGTCACTGCACCAAACTTCGGGAAATTCATGACATCTTGCGCAAAAAACGGCAAGAAAAGGAACATTTGCTCTATGTGCAAGCTCAAAATGATTATTCAGGGAACCTCTCATCGGCATTTTCTTATCGTAAAGGCAGCAAACATTTTGTTTGCAGGACGCCCAAGGGAGTTGCGAAGAGGTTGCAAAAGTTGCAGGGCGAGTCCTGAATGTACAGAAGGTAAAGACAAGTACCATTACATTTACATACTCATCATTATTTACCGTGATACTACTAAACTATTCGAATGTATCTAAATATGTTCTACTCAATACTTTGTCTACTTTGCTATCCTGCAGTTTCATGCAAATTGCAATTGGATCTCGTGTTTAGGTCGCCTTAAGTTTTGAATTGACTGCGTTTAAATCTCCCTTTAAAGCTCTCGTCAAATGGCAACCATTTAAAACATTCGAAATCTCCTTTAGATCAATACTCCCACTCCTTTTAAGTTCTCATCTATTCAGAACTCACGTATGGGTCTGATCCATCCAATCAATTATTATGTTAAAAAGGCATTCTCGCAAGGGATAAATGTATCTCGGGAATCAGAACAATGTGTGGTTTCAGCACAAATCCTTTGTCAGACTACGGTTAATACATGAGATCACTCTGGATTGTGCTGAGAGGGCCAGGATGGCCAATCTGGGCTAAAAACAGAAAACCACAATATGTTAATCACTGAGGGGTTGTATAGTCTGGTATCAGGACAACCTGTGGTTCTAGCACTTATGCGTAGTCAGACTATGGTTAATATATGAGATGACCCTGGATCTTGCCGAGACAGCCCCGCTAAAAACAGAAAACCACAATATGTCAATCATCCGGGGGGTCCTAACCTCTGGTATCAGGACAACCTGTGGCTCTAGCACTTATCCGTAGTCAGACTATGGTTGATACATGAGATCACTCTGGATCTTGCTGAGACAGCCAGGATGACCAATCTGGGCTAAAAACAGAAGACCAATCTGGGCTGAAAAACAGAAAACCACAATATATTAATCAGCCAGGGGGTCCTAACCTCTGGTATCAGGACAGCCTGTGGCTCTAGCACTTATCCATAGTCAGACTACGGTTAATACATGAGATCGCTCAGGATTGTGCAGAGACTGCCAGCATGACCAAGTTGGGCTGAAAAACAGAAAACTAGAGATGTCCATGAGTCCAAGTCTCAACAAGTACTCGCAGGTAAGATCTGTGGGAAAACTCGCAAGTATGTGACTTGCGGATCCCAAGACCCGTTTCCCATGGGTCACCAATGGGTCACAAGTCAAGGTTTCCGAGATTTTGCAAGTACTTGCCATGACTTGTGCAAGGCATAGTATACATGTATTTTCAGTGCAACTTGAGTAATAATTACAACTTACATTGGTCAATAATATCATACTTACTACTATATAAGTTGTTGAGTGCTGGCACACAGATATTAGGTTGTAGACACACAGGGGGCAAGGACCGTGGCGGTTGATTTGCAACTGCGTTTAACACAGTTGAAAGGTGTTGCCCCAGGCAGTTGCCGGCAAAGCAATAACCGTTGAATTCTTTTGATGTCCCTCATAATATAAATTAGGTTAGGCCCTTGCACATGCCCATCTCGGCATCATAGCCGGCGTCTGTAACAATGTTTCCCGCTCATGCGCTTGCGCTTATCCTGCTGCCATCATTCTTCGAGGACAGCTGGGGGTCATTTTATATATGCTTATGTGGTTGGATTTTGTCTGCTGCTCTCATTCTTCCTGCCTTGTAAATGAATCTAGTAATTAATTTATACTTCGTTGCTGAGCTTGCCCGAGAAATGTATATGTTCATTTCTTCTATGCTTAAAATCTCCACCTGTGATGTTATTGCACTCATAATATGGCTCATACTACTGCTACTATAATCCTTTCACATTAATGGTACCAAAACGGTGCCTTGAACATAGGATCTCTCACTCAAACATGTCACTGGCCAGAACTAGCAAGAGAGCTGGAAGGGGGTAGGAAGGGAGTCCCACACCAGGTCCCACACCATATTACTTACTATACTCCTGCCATACATAGGACCATAACAGGACCATAACATGCATGTAATGAGTCTTCCCCATTCCCCAATATGAATGCCTTTTGGCAAAATTCCAGTAGAGACCACACTTTCAAAGGTAGCTAGTAGTACTGTAGGCATCAAAGACTCTTAGCTATAAATTGCTTTCAGACAATGTATCCTCAAGGCCCTCAGTTGTTGTCAGCCTCTAATTGATAGTATGATACTTGTTTGATACTCGTGTTCCGATGCCTGACAGTGCAGCTTGACAATGTTAACTGTTGATTCCTACAAATGACTCCCTGTCTCCTGAGACACACCAGCAGTTCACAAGGAGAAGTGAGCCTGAGCCTCGGAGAGATACCTCAGAAACACTAAGATCATATTGAAGGAGCACCTATGGGTGCTCTGTATTGGAGTTTACATTACAACAACAACTCAATTCAAGAACCGGTTATATACTTTGCTGGCAACTGCCTGGGGCAACACCTTTCAACTGTGTTAAACGCAGTTGCAATTCAACTGCCACGGTCCCTGCCTGCTGTGACAGCTCACGGCGTTGAGGCACTCAAATTGGGGCCTAAACGCTGTGAGCTGTCTACAACTCAAAACTTAGATGTGAGTACATATTTACTTCATAACATGGTATGAAATTGTTGTAAACAAGTTAAGTACATGGTTTTGTTAGCATTATATAGTGTACAATCAATTTATGCAAGTAAGTAATGGTAAATACTTCCAAGTTTATTAGATGAATCACAAGTACCTGTAATACTTGCAAGTCAGTGACCCGTTTGCCACAAGTCAGGCCTTTGAGGCCGCAAGTACTTGCGCTCCGGATCCAAGTATACTTGGATCTGGACTCACTGACATCTCTACAGAAAACCACAATATATTAATCAGCTGACCTGTGGCTCTAGCACTTATCCATAGTTAGACTACAGTTAATACATGAGATTGCTCAGGATCATGCTGAGACTGCTGGCATGACCAATCTGGGCTGAAAAAAAAAAACCACAATATGTTAATCAGCCGGGGGGTCCTAACCTCTGGTATCAGGACATCCTGTGGCTCCATAGTCTGACTAACGATCCTGAGCAATCTCATGTATTAGCCATAGTCTGACTATGGATAAGTCCTAGAGCCACAGGATGTCCTGATAGCAGATGCTAGGACCCCCCGGCCAATTAATATATTGTGG
>JADNRY010001208.1:0-15077 GCA_015501585.1 Rhodocollybia butyracea | reverse complement strand
TAGCCTGAGATATTCCTTCCTTATTAAAGAGATGTAGTCAAACTCATGCTCACTATCTAAAACAGTGAGCCCAAGAAAGAAAGACTTGTGGTACAGCTTTCATGCTTGAGCAATGGAGCCGTCTATTGTAGCTCTCTACTGTACATTAAATTTGGCCATGTTGTAAGGGTCTAGCAATCTTGATACTGTATTACTTAGATTCATTCAAGTTCTTGTACTTATGTGCATCCTTAAGTGACTTATTTCCTGCTTGAGACTGTTAAACTTATTCAATAGTTCTGATTTCGTCATAGTATGTCTAAATAGTGCATTTAAGTCTATCACTAGTATATCAAACTTATAGATGAAGTTGTTCCTTCTTGAGTGCACTGTTTTACATAGTAAGCATGAGTTTCACTGCATCCCTTTACAAAGGAGAGGGTATTTCGGGCTACTCCTGGGATGTTTGCATGTAGTTTTGGCTTTAAGGGGAGCGAATGCACCTCCCCATGAGCTTCCGGGAGATCCCCACCTGAACAGAAATTATTTTCTTCCTCTGTTCACTGTTTGGAACAGCGAGCGGAAGCACCGGCAAATGTTTCCGGTACATGCTTCCTTCCACAGCTCTCTTCATCGTTCAGCACAACCACAAAGCAATATTTTGCCCTATAATTACATAGAGGAGCTCCATAGCTGGTATACCTTTCAAACTACTCAATACTTACAATATGTGAGCGGTAGAGATGTCCACGAGTCCGGATCCAAGTATACTTGGATCCGGAGCGCAAGTACTTGTGGCCCCGGAGCGCAAGTACTTGTGGCCTAAAAGGCCTGACTCGTGAAACGGGTACTGACTCGCAGTATTATCTGCAAGTACTTGCGGGTCTCACAAGTACTTGTGGATCCGCACACTAATCAAGTAGTTACAGCTATATTCACAAGTATTTACCATTATTTACTTGCATACAGTGATTGTACAGTGTATAATGCTATTAAAAACCTGTACTTTACTTGTTACACTAATTTCATACTATGGTATGAAGTAAAAATGTACTGACAGTTAGGCTTTGGATTGTAGACAGCCTACGGCAATTGGGCGCTAAAATAAGCGCTCAGTCGCTGTGAGCTGTCTACAACCTCAAACATGTGTGGCAGTACTTGATAAGTACTATAATAATATGATACTATTAATTACTGTAAGTTTTGATCACCAACAACAAATATATGAGTTCATATTGCTTGCACAAGTCACACAAGTACTTGCAAGTCAACTGAAAATTGCAAATGTCTGACTTGTGACCCGCGCCTGACCCGTGGGAAACGGATCCTGGGATCCGCGAGTCACATACTTGCGGGTTTTCCCGCGGATCTTACCTGCGAGTACTTGTGAAGACTTGGACTCGTGGACATCTCTAGTGAGCGGTGCAATGTATAATCTACTATCGAAGTTGACCAGCATTTAAACAAAACATTTAAGTGAGAACATAGTAAACTAATATTTGAACAAACTGTGTGATTTAAACCAGACCCTTTGAACAAAGACCGCGTCAAAAATCCTCACCATTTAAACTTATGTACACTAAGCTAAACCACAACTTGGTGTACTTAGCTTATTATTTAAACACACGCCACACACAAAGCAGACTCACTGAAATTAAGATAACCTGATTAGACGGTCGATTGCTATCTTGTGGGACAAAGCCTGGGACTCTCACTATTCACTCACTCCAAATCCTTCAGCCTCTGAATGTAGGTTAGATCTTAGTACAGGCTGCGAGTTTCAGGGACGATCAGGAGCTCAAAAAACTCACCAATTACACATACACTTGTGCAGAGTTGCACTCTATCTGTGGAAGTCGTCAAAATTTTCAAAATGAGGTGGCTAGCTTGCCCACAACTGGCCGTGGCAAAGGGGTGGTGCTGTTGAAGGTGGTGAAAGTTGACAAGAGAAAAGCAAATAAGCAAAGGTAATAGAACTTTTCGAAGTCAGGTTACCAGCTCACAACTACACAATAAAATCAAACAATGGCTTACAATGGCCCAAACCGTTCAAAAATTCAAATGTTTAAGTATTGTTTGATTCCATTGTTCAGCCTGATGCACGTGGCTAGTCCACTGCCATTAGTTGAAGTCAGTTCTACTTTGTTTGCCTTTCTCTTGTTGACCACCACCATCAGCACCACTCACCAGGTACGGGCACCAGACTAGCTACCTCATCTCAATGCACGAAAGTGAGTAGCAGTTAATTACTTATACTTGCTCCGTGATCATTAACTGACAAAATAGTGTCTTGAAGGGCAAGTCACAAGCAAGTCATGACTAGAGGTCAGGAGGCAGAAGCAATTGGCGAGAGTTTTAGGTAAGTATGTGCGACTCGTGAACAGCGTTAGGATGTCATATTCAGGTGCCTTCAACTCTGAATTTGGCCAGAGTCCATGTTTGAATGAAGCATTGTATTTCAAAGTTCAAAACCGTTGTTTAATTCTGGTTTAAATCATGGTTGCAATTCATTCGGCTTTTGTTTAGATCCATTGCTTGAATCTTCCGATTAAAGTACTTGTTTAAATCTTTTACTTAAATCTCTTTGTTTAAATATTGAATACTATTGAAGAACTGTAAGAACTGTACAATCAGTGTGGAGCAACGTAGTAGAGCAGAGCTGTGGGTTAAATACAGTCAGAGATGATTTAAACAAGTTTAAAATTACTTGGACATGACCGCCCATGATTAAAAAAATATAGATCCGGATTCTTCCAAACAGTGGCTTGAGAGAGCTTGTTTGTATAATAATAACTTATGCATATTGAAGAAATAATGCAATGTTGATGCGACGACTTATCGTGTCACAACTGTACATGCCCTTATGTACGAGGTCGTGTATATAAGTAGTAAGGGCATGTACAGTTATGAGGTAAGTATGTGAACGTTATAGCAACGTGAACTTTATATTACTTAAAAGCAAGGAGCACTGGAGTTGAGCAGGAGACAGTTTTGTTTGGGTTCGGGAGGCGGCATATGGTCGGGAGGCGGGATATGCGTAACGCGTGATCTCGGTGCACTAGATCTCGGTGCACTAGATTCTCGGTACTAGCTTTCCGGTACCCGAGAAATATCTTACAACATCAAAGTCCACATGAAATATAGCGCTTTTATTGCGCTACTGTACAATAGCGGATCTTTATGGTAACTGCCTATGCCATCCCACCCCCCATGTCAAAGGCTACTATCTATGTCTACTGGGCGTATGAGGTGGTCTTCAAGCTCAAGCAACAACACGAAAGTGTGGTTGTTGGCAGCGGGCCTGGCAGGACGGAGGCTGTGGCTATGGTGCGCAGCAGCTAATCTCGTTCATCGTTTTCAACGCTAAACACAAATAAAACCAACGCCGTCTCAAGCTCAGACAGCGCTAAGATTGGCTGTCCGGTGATGGAGGCTGTGACTGAATGGCGCAGCCGCAAGTCTCGTTGTCGTTGTCCACGCCGACAATGAGAAATAGTACTTTTGTCTGCTAAACTCCGGAGAGCAGCAAGACACTTGGTATGCGCACGTATGTGGCAAATTCCAGGGGAATTGGACGGTGCTACGAGGCTGGATTACCCATAGTTTTGGATGATGGTGCCAGAAATACCTCAAAGGCTTTCTTCCACTAGATAAGTAGTTTACTGCCTCTTCCCACCGTGAGCCCACCGTATAATTCTCTGAAAATCAATCTTGACTGACGTTTATTATACTACTTGATACGTTGGGCAATTATCAGCGTCTTACACTCACGAGATATTATAGTATCTACTGTCCTCTCGTTGGGACTAACTGCCTCAGTTGTCGCTTGGGGAGTGCTCGCGTTCTAGAAGTGAAGTTTTTCCACAGTTTTTTCTCTCCATCTTTATATTCACACTACTCCTTTTCGGGCAATGATGATAGTAATTCCGCCTCTGATTCACCTTTGCCATTTGCAAAACATGATCCATTTCGTGGGACATGTTCCGATTTTCTGCACTAGTTATAGAACTACTTTGTTGTAGATCCAAAGTAAGTAAAGTATATCATCAGCCAATGGGAAGATACCCCCGTCAGAGAAAACACTCTTCTGGAAACCAAGAAGCTGATGTTGCCGTGAATAGTCAAAGAGATGGAAGGATTGCGTGCGAAGTCGTCCCAAATATGTCGGAAGGCAGATGCTAGACAGAGCATCAGAATTTCTAAGATGGTAATAATCGCGCTGGATCAAGTTACAATAAGTGCTATAGACTTTACCCTGGGGAAACGTGTTATACCGTCATACTTAAGGGCTGTTCAATTCTAATCGCGTTAAAAATCGCGAGTGCTCACGATTCACTCAAATGAGAGCCGACGAGTGCCACCCTGACCAACCCTGAGTAATAACAAGATGCGCCCGGACCTCCGTGCCCTCACAGTTTGGCTCGTTCTTACTTTTTGGTAGTACCCATGCCCTAAGTAATGTGTAGGGCATTCAACAGATATAAGAATGGTACAAATTAACTAAAAAGATAGTGTCCTCCTTTGTACCTACAGCTTCCTAGAGCTCGATGAGTCCAGTCATGGCTTTGGCATTGCACCTGATATAAGCATCAGGTGGCATTGTCGGCCTCTCATTTGATTGAATCGTGAGCATTCGCGATTTTTTGCCGCAGTTAGAATTGAACAGCCCTTTTATGCTCGTCATGTAACAAAAATATGATTGACAAGGTGCTTGCATGCAAGGTTTGACTCCTAGACTCCCCGATTTATTTTTGTAAAGCCTTATGCAATGTTTCACGCTTCAGGACGTGTGGCCAAAGCGAGTTCTAGTAAGTTAAAGTTAAAGTTAAAGTTGCTTATACTGACTGACCACAGAAAGTAATCGAGATCGGCAGATCGGACATAACACATCAGTAAGTTCCTACATCCGACTCCATCGGACGAACTCTGACATCGGAACACAACAGCGAAAAATCAGAACACAATGGAAGCCAGCTGTGGTACGATCCTTATTCTCGACTACCAATAATTCATCTGTGATTGATTTTCAGAAATAGTGAATAGAGCACATGTGGTCCTTCATAGATCTAGAGCGGGTATAAATGTATCATATTTCAGCCTGGCCTCACTCCCAACATGAATCCGGAAGCCGCTACCGATCGTACTGTGAGTCGCACATCCTCTAACAGAAGTTAGGACTCCACTCGAACGGACATATAGACCACCGAATATTTTATGGATGAAAAGTATGGCTACTCATACTTTGAGGTAGACAAAGACAACATAGTCTGGCAAACGGACGACTACGAACCGGTTCGGGTAGGTCATTGTTATCTGGTAGCCATATTTCTCATTCAGACATTAAGCAGAGGGCGGTGTGTATGACATCGATATATAATGATAAGGATTCTTATTCACTTCTTAGAACTAATGAGCCAGGACAGGCTGTGGCCAAGGGCAAAGGGATAATGAAAGAACGTCAGGCGTGTTCGTTTTCCGGATCTCCAACTGTTAACTAACTTGTGGTCAGGACCGGGGTCAGCAAGGGGCGCAACTCCAGCACCAGGTACATCTGGCCCGGCGGGCCAACCGGTGAGCTTCGTCCCACCTCAAACACCCCCAAAATTCTATATCAAGCCGGAAGCGCCTCCCATCATCGGAGGTGCCTCTGGACATGGAAGGATGTCGACTGCTCCATTTTTATCTCGTGGTAGCCAAGGTCTGACAGCTTGGTATACCAGCCAGAGTCCGAACGATATCGACGTTCCCATAGGGAGATGGGGTAATTTAAGAGAGGGTACAATTTATATCCATCGTAACATGCTGGATGGTGGCTTTCAGGTCTGGGTGTGGAAGGTGTTGGAGACAGGTCGAATGGGTTGGCAGGGAGTGGATCTGGATGGCGATACAATCATTCACCCAACAATTCCAGACCGAGGATTGCGTCTGACTCGCAATGGAAAACCTAGCTGGGTTTTGACCAATACGCTCGTAACTTACGAGTCACGCAAAATCCTACATCAAGTGAGATCTCAAAGTCGACCACGAATGCCCTCAGTTGGGCCACGGGAGGATAGGATAGGATAGCCTCACTATTTTACTCATCTGTCTGTCCGCCTTCATGAATCATGGGATGTCTTCCAATTTAAATTATGATGCATGAGTTTAGAGATGTTCACTTGAACCAGAGGTAGTGACAGTGACATGGTCCTATTTCGGAAGGAGACGACCGTATATGACTATTATTCAGGTTTGCCTGAAACCGTATTTTCAGCTTGAATTACTGTCAATTACTGTAAATCTATTCCAATAAATACCCCGCATGTGAGCGGGTCGTGCGTCAGTGAAGCTGTAAGTTCGATGTTCAGGTGAATAGGTTTTTCCAAAAACCATGGCCGTCGGGGGAGAGTGACACGTGAATCTCGATATCGGTACGAAAAATAGACGCGCTCCGCAAAACTAATACACCTTACAAGTTAGTCTACTGGTTGAGAAAATATTTAGATGGACGCCGTGGTTAGCAGTCATTATTAAGGTTAGCGAATGTACGTGTATCTTCAGGAAAGAAACCTGGCTAAAGAATAAAACCAGCGCTGGCCAGGACGACTCAATGTCGTTCTGTCCATCTGCAATATTACGGTTGGGTACAAGACTAGTGTTGACATATCGTTCGGACTCAGATAGCCAGCAAGTCGTTTCAGTCCGAGATAAACTTCCTCAATATTGATTCACCATCAGTCAAGGCGGCCAAACAACTGCCTACGGTGGCTTGCAGGGCCGTTTAGGCTTGCCCAGGTCTTCTTACCCAATATGCTGAGAGTTCTAGTAGGTCTGTCGCCTTCCTCACGAGTATTTGTTCACCTCAAGTCTATAGTGCTTCGGTCCATGGATGGACGAGTCGGAATGGAGATACTTATACTAGTCTCATCACCTAATACATATGTCGTGTACTGTCGTGTACCTTCCTCCACCGCGCGTGCCGGGTGCGTATGAGGCGCGATAATCACTTTGGATGTCACGATCCTCTTCTTTTCCCAGCCCTTTTCGTCAACAGCAGCTCGATGATCTAGCTCTTATTAAAAGTCCATCGCCAGATCCTCAGTACACGTTTCATTGTATTTGGGTGATCCCAACTGCTCATCATTTCATTGAACTACCTTCGAGCGGCATATGTTCGGGTTTGGGTACGCTTGAGGCATTAGCGAACAACGTTCTCGAACATATGCCCTCCGCCTACGCCCAGAGTGACGAGTATCTTATTTTAGGGTCTACTCAAATCAAACGCCTACTGGTTACATCTCCCAGCTTCTCGAGAAGAGTTTTCTTCGAGTCGCGTGCCTGCGACGGCAAATACTCGAGTTGAACGCTCGTAATCACTGGTTAGGCCCTAAACAAGGAAGAATCAATTGTGCCAAAGCTCGCAGAATTGATATCATTGGAGCTTTCACGGAGGATCTGGATCATCTCGACCTGCTCTTTTATGCTGATATTCCGGTTCGGTTTGTTCGTGCTGTCTCTAAGACACCCACAAAGTCATATCAGTAACAGCGAATATTTTCGGCAGCCTTTTATCCTTCCGGTCATGCTATAGACTGTAGGATACAACTGTAAGTATGGCGTATACTTACACGTGCTCTTACACTGCCACCGTCCTTTTATATCTACGTTTCGTTATCCTTCTTCTAGAGAGTATCCCCACCATGATCGTTGTTCTTATTCTTGTTTAGTCTTATTCTTGTTTAGTCGTCTTCTTTGTTTCTCTGCCGCTCGTAGCACACTGTGTCTCGCCGGAGAATAAACCGTGGTTCTGTCAATATCGTGTGACCATTTTGGAGTGTCTGTCGATACGAAACGACAGCCTTTCAACAACCCTGGCACGTCGAGTTGCAATTATTCCAGCCCTTTTGGATCTTTGGAACCTCGCAGCTTTATATCCTCCCGGAATGCACCTAATGCTTTGCCACCCTCTTCCACCAACCGCACACAAAGGCATCGTAATTGTGCCCATCCCTGCGAGTTTGTATCAATCAAGCTTCATATTGAAAAACTTCATCAGTAAATCGGGGAAAGTATGCTATCGGATGACTTGAAATGACAATGCCTACAATAATCCAGCCTATTCATAATCAATTATCATGTACATATTTCGATAAGGCTCCTGCCATCATGAGTTGAATATCACATTGTAATATTGTTCCCTCCTAACTTTGCAATGAAACGCTAGTTTCCGCTCATCTTTTGGTGTCACTAAAGTTTCGCCCTCACTCCTCTCTTTCCTCTCGCTTTAAGCAACCCGGCGCGGCAAAGGAAAATTGCTGGAAATCCTAACCAGAGGTCATGTAACGGGTCAAGCACCTAAGGGGAGTGTTTGATCGAGAAATAAACAGCAAACTAGCTGCCTACAGTAAATGGTCTCATGTTTCAGGCGCGAAAAATGTTGCAGAAGGTGTAAGTTAAGCGAAGAACCGTTTCAGAAGGGCTGTTCTGCGATGTACTGTAATGGGCCTTTTAATGATGTACTCTACAGATATATCGGTACAATTTATATCGGTACAATTTGCTCCCGCTGCATGCGTATGGTAAACACGAGTCACACTATTTATCTATTGTAATATCTATGGCAAAACCTCTGGAAGTAGTTTTCGGATGTGGATCTTCTACTATCGGATTGATATAACGGATTGATATTCTTGACTATAGGGGTGGCCACAAGTACCCAACATACCAATCGTGATAAATATTGGCGGTCAGGCCGTTGCTGGTTACTACTGTCAGCACGCAGAGATTACCAGAGTGTGGACAACAATGCCTGGATCGGGGCAACTCATATATCACAAGCACGAGAGAAGGCGAGCTAGAACGCATGGGCCTTCCCCAAGGCTCAACATGGATGCGTTCCCTGATACTCGCCCCGCTATATCTACAATACGCTACTCTACTCAGCTCAACTCCAGATGTATCGGTATGGGGAGTAAGGACATATGTCACCCAGTTATCCATTCTGAAAGGCGCACTCACCGAAAAACATGTTTTCTTTTAGCGGACACTGCTGATGAAGCAGAATTTGAATATTCCCAGTACCTAGTATAGGTAGAGGGTTTTAGGGACGCAATTTTGAACCAAAAAAACCGTAGATTTTACAATTACTGATGTCTTTATCGTTGTTCTTAATGAGACAGTGGTTTTGAGCAGAAGCTTGAAGCTGACTTCAAACAATGGCTTGAAGAGCAACCGGAAATTAACCGCATGATTGCCAATGCCAGCCTCGCAAGAAATAAAGACGTCTGGGTAAGCTTTGTCCAAGACCAGCCTCCAACACTTGGAAACAGCGCCTACGCATGGAAGCACTCAGATATGCATGACGCTTCGTGCACATGCGGCAGCCAGATACTAAGACTTGTTGCAGTGGTATATTGACTAACAGGTGAGCTTCACATGGTTCTAATTTCGTACTAGTGACCAGGCAACCGGTGTCGCCATCGACCGTCGAGCTTGTATGATCCTTTGCCAGCGTTCAAAGTTAGTAAAGAGACCAAGTAATGTAGATTGTAGACTAACATTCAACCTCGATGCTCACTTCACATACAGGCGGCATCAAGTTAAAGCTTAAGATGACCGGATTTTCGTGACTATGGCCAACAACGAAGAGCCCGTGGACTATGTCTTGAGTATAAAACACGGTGCATTGCACTTTTTAGATACAACTACATATCTGAAAAGTACAATGCACCGAGTCTTACTCTGTGCGAAATTAGTCAATGGTGGAAAGTCATATCTGGAAAGTACGAGGCGCAGAGTCTTACTCTGTGCGAAATTGGTCAACGATATCTGGAATTGAGCCATAGCCTGCAAAGTGCGACGCACTGAGTTGCGAAAGACGCCTATGCACTGAGTCTTACTCTGCGCAAAATTGGACGATACTGCAAAGTCGTATTTGGAAACACACAAAGTCTTACTCTGCGCGAGGTTCCACGTTAACCTCTGATGGAAAAGCCATATCTCCAAATGGGCGACACACAGCCTTACTCTGCAAAACTGGCCAACGATGTGGTCATAGAGTCTGAAAGCACCGAGTCTTACTCAATGCGAAATCAATGATGGACAGTCATATCTGGAAAGTATGAAGCGCTGCGAGATTGGTCGACGATGGAATTGAGGCATAGCCTGAAAAGTGCGACGCACTGAGTTGCCAAAGATGCCTATGCACTGAGTCTTACTCTGCGCAAAATTGGACGATACTGCAAAGTCGTATTTGGAAACGCACAAAGTCTTACTCTGCGCGAGGTTCCACGTTCATCTCTGATGGAAAAGCCATATCTCAAAATGGGCGACACACAGTCTTACTCTGCAAAACTGGCCAACGATGGTCATACTGAAAGCACCGAGTCTTACTCAATGCGAAATAGGTTGACGATGGAAAGTCACAATCCAAAAAGTACCGCGCACAGAGTCTTACTCTATGCAAAATTAGCCAATTCATTCCGTGTGTGAAGACGATGACCCCGTCCAGTCGGGAGAAGCCCGAGCTGCACCGCAGACTGAGTGAGAGGGGAGGGTTAGGGATGATTCATTGGACGCGCGTTCGCTTGAGTATGGGCCCGGGCGTCAATCATGCCGGGCGCTTCAACTTCTTAATTACATCACGGTCTTATATGTGATCTTGTAGCTCGTTTTTGCACAACTGCAGCTGAGGGCACGGTCGATTGTCATATCGCTATATATGCTAACTGTTTATTGTCTTTTGTTGACGAAACACTTCTCGTATACTAGGTGGGTCTTGAAACTTGCAAGAAGCCTGAAGCTTGAAAACTCGTAGCCAGGTCCCAAGATTGAAGAGCGCAGAGCAATCCATTATCCATTATATCTTCCCCTGTCTCAAAGATACGAAAACTTTTCGTATCTTTGAGACAGGGGAAGATATAATGGAACGACAGGGAGTCAGATGAAGATACCATCATGAGACAGCTTTGACGTGAAATCCCGCGACTTGTTGATGTGTACGAAGGGCTATTATAGATACCATTCAAACCCAGTATGACAGCTACCGTCTGCACAGCTACCACAAGCCACCTACCGACGACGATAGCGACGAGCTTGACGAACTCCAACCTACTGTTCTTCCTACGCCGCCAGTCATTGAGCTTGAACTCCTTGAGGAGTTCGAGTTGAAGGATCGCAGTAAACGTGGCATACAAAACGACATCACCGGAGGTTTGCTCTGCCCTGTAGAGTTTGACTGGGATAACTCAACGTAAGTTTTTTTTTTCATTTTTTTCATTCACTGTTGACTTTTTGTAATAGGATTCGTACTGCAATCTGGAACTTTGAGAACGACTTTTGATTTTGCTAGCTCTGCGCGCGCTTGTTGCTTCTACACTGACTCAACCTTCAACCCCAACGATTTGGACGAAGGCCGGGCTTTCTAAAGAGTCATTTGCTTTTACAAGTGCGTACCTCTACCATAATATTTTCTTCGAGTGAGCTGAAGCTTTTAACAGGTTTACCGGGTTTATTTTCACTTCGCCATCTTCTGCCAAAAACCAATCTAGCAACGTTGAAAACCTGCCTCCATCCAAGAAGACAAAGACCACGAAGATAAGCTCTCGCGGGCCCGTATCCGAAATCTACATATGTCCGAAGTGACACCTCATTCCATTGCATACGCGGCTGTACATGTGAGTACCATTCATTGTCAGTCGCTACCACTTCTGTTCCTCATCTGTTCTCTTCAGCTGCATTTTGGTCTCTTGGATGCACCGCATTGGTGTCGCGCGCACAACGGTTATAACTACCAAGATCTCTGGAACTACGTCGTTGACTTTTTTGAAGATCCGGTGGATGAGGACGCAGAACGCTATACAAAAGAACTTTTAAAGTGGTGGAATGAGTACCTTGTATTCCCGTCATGTTCGTAACATCTATTAATACATGTTCTCGCAGTCGCATATTCACTGGTACGCGATCCGCTGCCAACAACCGTGGAACAAAGATGAAGTCTCGCAGGGAAACTGTCACCAGGACCGCTTCTACATCTAGCTCTGCCTCACCGTAACTGTACTGTGTATACTGTACTTGAATGAACACGTTTTTCTTCTACTCCTTTATTGTGTGAACTGGATCTCCTGGAAAAATCCCACTATCGCTACAATTATTGCCACATTCTGGGTATATTTCCTGAGATGTTGTATGGCCTGCTAAGCCCATACAATAATGGCAACGTTTATGTTACATTTGAATCCTGATATGTACACAAGGTTACCACAGAATCATAGTAATAATGGGAGACTACATATATATCACGTCTGAGTACAAGATGTATATAACGTTGCAATGACCTTGTGAGATGACCATGTGATTGTTAAAAGTGGTGGTGGATTGTGTGTGCTTGGTTTGTGCGGGTGATATCTTCACGATATTGCCAATACCTTATATTGATTGTACGCATCACAAGGATGTATAATCACTCGGGAGATTTCCGCTAATTTAGCGATGAACCTGTTCAAGAACTGAAGATTAATTATTTAGAAGTCCCTGGAGCGTTGGAGTAGATATTTCCGTCAAATTTCCATAGCATATTAACATTCCCTTCATAGATATTAGAGATTCTTAACTCCTATCCGTCAGTCAGTCAAAAAGCTCCGCTGGAATGGGGGTTGAACGTTTGAACGTTGAGGAAGAGGTGCCGGAACATCCTCAAGTGAATTCACGCAACCTGGTTTGACCCGTTCAGGAGTTCGGCTAGGCGTCCTAGTGCTACTTAAGCGCAAACCCGAATAATAACTTTCGAATACGCATACTTGCTGTAGACAGGAAATAGTACTTGTTATTCAGCGCTTTTTTTCTCCACCTTGTCCATTCCTGAGTACGTCAGTATTTGCATATACCGGCCAGCTAATCCTGCTACAAAGTGGAAACCCAGGTAGTAATAAATGCATACATGGCCATAACAACTATGGCAGAAAAGTCACCGGCTATCACCATCGCCAACACAGCTCCCCCACTAAGTAGCCCAAGAAGGGCCGTCAAAGTTGCAAAAAGAGAAGACACTCCGATCTATATAATCGTATCTGGTTTTTCCGATTCAGAAAGTGACTAGAGTTCCTTACCGCTACTCCTTCCCCTGGAGAAAATCCCCAGCGGAAGATATGACGCAGTCGCCAGGACCACAGTTCCCCTGTCGAGATGGTCACCTGCGATAACATGATTCTGCCGGCTTTGCGACTCATGCTTTTCTTGCTCTTTATTCCCGATGAGCTAGCGCTGGTGGTGAAAGGGAGAGGTGGGGAGTCATCGATTCATCTTCGGAGTCGGTATGGGGAGAGGCTTCCAACGATGTCGCGACAGTCGTACGTAAGAGACCGACCAAGGGGTCAGTGTCGAATGATCGAAAGCATTGTCGGCGCCCGCGTTGGCAGCTCAAGTGAATACCCATCCTCTAAGCATTGAACCCACGCATCCTCTTCAGCGGCGAGTAAACCCTCGAGGTCGATGTCTACTGGTAACATAGTGAAGTGTTAGTAAGATAATAAAGGAAAATTCGATTGAAATCAGATACTCTGGCGCCTCGTCACCAACGACGTTAGTTGCATGATTAGAACATTACATGAACCAAGGTTGAAAAATAGAAAAACATTGGATAGCCTGAGTGACATTGCGCGGATCGCACACGAGGTGACGAAGAGAGCGTATATGGTAATAGAGCGTATCTGCAACCGCTAAAAAGGCGACATGTAACGAGGAGACGATGAGACGGCGTGACAAGCTTGCGGTTGTCATCCGCGATCGCTGTGTGACGTAGTGAGGAGACGCCGAGGTCACCGAGCGGACTGCAAATACGCTCTAATAGCAACCCTAAAGACGTCACTTGTAACGAGGAGACGCTATTTCTCCTCGCTACGTCCCACCGCATCGTGGAAGACCGCAAGCTTGTCACGCGAGTGAAGCCGGGGAGGAAGAACTGAGGAGAATGAGCTAGTCGATCCTGGAGAATGGGGAGGAGAACGAATGATGGGAGGAGAATGATGGAGGAGAACGAATGATGGAGGAGAATGATCGAAGCTGGGAGCAGAATTAATGATGGCAAAAGAAATTAATACTAAAATTTGGAACATCGCGAGTGCGCAGGTTGTTATACTGCTGCTGCCCTTCCCAATGAGGAAAAAACGCCTCTATTCGTATGTATAGTGAAGTTTCAGTAGGTACCTATACCGCAAGACTCGAGATTGATTGAATGCCCTTAAATCGGTAGCGCCCGTACGATGGGCAACTCACGGGGCTGCCATACGTTGAACCGTCTTTAGTCGGACCGAGCAGAAGAAAGATCCACAAGCAGTGAGGGCGACTCGGATTGTCAGCTTTACCAGGAAAGAACACGGGCCAGTGCAGGGGAATGGGATGGTGAAGGCGGGACCGTCGGGACGATTTTCCCGCCTTCACCATTCCATTCGTGACGCTGTTTGGGGACACAAACGAGGTGAAGGTAGGGCTAGGTAGGGCCAAGAGAATTAGCGTGATGGGATTCGGGACTCAGGCTGGTAAGCATCATCTTCACAATGCAGCAGTCGAGCCCTCACAGCGATGTCTCGCGACGAATCTTAATCCATCGCAGGGAAAACGGTAGATTCTACTACTGTGAAATATGGCAGTTGCTGAACCACCGACGAAATAGATGTCGATATCGGCGATATGTAGGATGCTAAGGATGTTTCAACATCGACGACGTCCCCGATATCGGCAGTTCCGACATCCCGATATCGGATACAGATAATTGGGACCAGAATATTTCAAATTATCTCACGATTTTCTATCGATATTATGAAGCTTTTCGGGGTCATAATAGCGCCAGAAAACTTTCCGAAAATCTTGGCTTTTCCGCTTTCAAATTTGTTAAAAATCTTGAAGTATCCGGGGCCCATATATGGCAAGATTTAGCTAAATATTCCGGTACTAAATATTTAATTTGATCTTCTAGTGAATATCTCATATTTTCGGCCTCATATTATGCCAAAAATTATTAAAACACTTGGGTCCAGAATGATGAGACGATAATACCAAGATTATTCAAAATATTTTTCGCATTTTCTTACAATATCTAGGCAAGGAAAGTTTCACATGAGTAT
>JADNRY010001207.1:0-15105 GCA_015501585.1 Rhodocollybia butyracea | reverse complement strand
TGATCGCCGTGCTGAGTGCAGGAAGATCCTTGAAGGCATCTAACTCAGGAGTAAGGCCCCAAGTGAGCTCAGCCTTAAAGAGTTCCTTTGGCTTCTGCAATAAAAAGGCCGAAGCGTTAGTCTTGAAGGGTAGAGAAAAACGGAATAGAACTTACTTGGGTCCCCTTGGGGACAATCTCGTCAAAAGACGGCAGATCCATGGCATCACGCTCGAAACGAACAATCACGGTGCGGTATTCTCGAGATCCACTCTTTGCAAACTCTTTGGATGATTGTGCAGCGAGTCTCTTGAAGATGTTGTCGAGGTCAACGTTTCCCACATCTCCCTCGGGAACAAGGAAAACCAAGTTCTCGGGCGGAGTATGCACAGGTGTAGGCTCACGAGAAGACTCCGCAAGTGGGGCCCCCTTGATCTTAGAACTGGAAGCCACGGGAACGGGGATCTCGACAACCGGATTGGACTTCTTGACAGTCTTGAGTTTAGGAGCGGGACGAGGGACAGGAAGGGATGCAGCCTCGATTTCTTCCGTGGGCTCATTCTGACGTTTGCGTTTCAGTTTGGGCTAGGAAAAATGAGACAGTCAGAATCCGGGAAAAGAGAAAGGAGAGTAGGAACTCACGGTGATCACGGAGGGGTCCCCCTCTTTGCCTTTGCCTTTGCCTTTCGGCTCTACTATCCTATCCTTTCCTTTAGTCGAGACTGAAGCATTGCTCCCTCTCGCCGGACCTTTTGCTTTCAGAGCCTTCGAGGTCATCGAAGGTCTGGTCGCCGAACTAGTTGCCAATTTAGATGTGACAGTCGCTGGTTTAGCCTTGGGCTCAGCTTTCACTTTGACCTCAGCCTTTGAGGGAAGTGGAGGTTTAGACGACGTCTTCTTGGCGACTGTAGCACTGCGAGTAGAATGACGAGGGATCTTGCGGGATTCCGAGGAGTCCTAAAAAGAAATATTAAAAGTTAAAAGGATAACGATATAAATAAAACGGGGAAAAGGTACCTCTGAGTTCACGGAAATAGCCTCGTAAGGCGATGCCCTGTCCTCGGAAGGACCGTCTTCATCTGAGGCTTCTTCCTCCTCCTCCTCGTCGGTAGGTTCACCGGTGTCCAGCCGACTAAAGTGGAGGTCACCTTGAGTTAATAACCACGCCGATTCACGACATCCCTGGTCAAAAGGGAGAGGAATGGGAAGGTCGGGTGTCTGTCCGCGATGGAGGGCGCTTGCCTAGGAAAAGTTAATAAAAGAAAAGATAAAGTTAGGGCGAGCCACGTACCAGGATCCGGTCAATAAGAGCCCATCCAAGTACCAGCTTGGTTCCGTGTCGTTGAGCTGTAAAGCACTTCGGACAGCGGCGGAAAGGCGTTGGGCAGCAGCAAAAATGCCTTCGATAATTAAAGGAACATTCTTACGTCCCACAACATGGGTACGGAGGAATTTCTATCATAACATAAGATAATACGTTAATAAAGGACAAAAAGGGGGCTTACAGTCGATTAGCGAGAGCAATAAAACTGGTACGGTATTCTTTAGCCTTGGGCAAAGACGGAGTCCACTCGGGGTCCTTGGCTGCCTCGAAGAGTTGAGGGTTAAAGCGTTGCTGAACAGCAGTAGCACAGGCCCATATCATCCGTGCAGAATAAGCCGAGGGACGTCCCTTTTGTCGAAACCAAGACCCCGGGTTGTTGGAAAAAGAAAGAATTGGTTTGCGTAGCGTCGGCGGCATTGTCGAATCTCGCAACAAGATGGCTGGCCAGTTCATAGAAGGATGGAAGTACGCTTTTAAAGTCATCTAGAATGTCCGAGGAATCGTCTTCACATGTTATGGACAAGTACATATCGACGAGCGAGTCGGGAAGAAGGTCACACTGCTCTCGGTCGGCAAGCATGGTGGTAAGAGACGATGATGGACTTGTTGAAAATTTCCAACATTGTCTTATTAATAGGTCATTGCCCGAAGCCGTAGCCGAAGTGACCGGCATCTGTCTTAAGACGTAAAACAAACATATCACAAAATACGAATGTGATAGAGGCGTTTTCAGAGTTCTCGGAGACTTAACACGTTAAACTTAAAAGAAAATGTTATCGAGGAAATGATTGGAACCCCAATCAGGAGTCTAGGCGCCCGCGGCATATGTTGTCTTGTAGATCAATTCAATTGTTGACACCTGATTCACATAAGCGCCCGACGTCGAGAATGATCCCAGTTAAACTTAGGGGTAGTACGTCCAGACTAGTCCGCGGGAAAGGAATTAGAATGCTAAATGCCGAGAACATAAAAGGGATTGCTAGCAGAGTCGATCCTAGGCTTGGTGGGCTGACCGGGGACGGTCAGATCATTAGTTTGGGGGAGATATTAGGCCTAAAATTGGCCTAAGGCGTGTAACCGTACATTTTGACACTTTGTACGTGTTATACAATGCAATAAGAGAGTTATACGGAGCCCGAGCGTGATAGCTGTTGCCGAGGCAAAGAACTTAACAATAATACTCAGCGAGCCGTGAAGGTACGCCCACAAGCGTAGCCTAGAGCCAAGCTAGCGAGGATACCTGGGCTGCCCGGAGATGTGACGCTAGACGGTCAATCTAGTTATACCCAAGAGTGTATACTCTCTAAACTACAGGACATCTCGAAGCGGGATAAGTACTAAGCCAACGCGTTACTCGAGGGAAGGAATTATGAGGGAAGGCATCCCTCGCACTAAGACCCCCAACGAGCTATGTTAAGATGTGGACTTTACAGTCCGTAACAATGGACCAGAACAATCCCGAGGGAAACCGTAGAGGTCTATTCGCGGCACCGGTCGCGACCGTGAGGACGGTAGAAACATGCTTAGCGGACCTACGGAAAGCTACGCGCCGGGATAGCCTTGGCAAATCGAAACATTTGATCTTAGAAATCATACACGGAAGGTCTTATCCGTTAAAGCCGACTATCGGGAATCACTTGTACATACTCAGCGCAGTTGCTCGAGATTATCATAAGTGGTGTCGTTGGAAAGCTAGATAACAGGTCTTCTCGAGAGAATGTTAATCACACTCAGGATGGACAGAACTATCCGAGGAATAGAATGAAACTCACCCAAGGGAAACCGGGCGGCGAGTGATCATGAAGCGTAAAGGTACTCCTGACCCCGGAGAATTGTGGAGTAATCGGAGAAACCTCGCTCGGATCAAAACACTCTAAAACTATGTTAATCCTCACGAAATCATATTTTACCTCTAATATATACCCAAGAATGGACTATTTCTTTATCGTGTGTACCATATATAGGCTGGAGTTTCCTTTCCGAGCCAGATTCCTCTGTTCCACTCTCTTTCCGTCTCTCTCCGTGTCTGTTTCATCTATTTTTCGTATTAAACTCTCTCTACTCAGTATATAAGCCAGATATATTTATTCAATAAGACAAGTTTCTTGCCCTCGACTTGACCGCTAAGACCAGTGCTCCGTAGAACGTCCCCACGGGATCAGTAGCGTGACGCCTCCTGACTTGGTTATCTTAAGAAAGTAATAAACTTCACGCGCTTCGCAAAGCCCATTTATATCTTGATCGAATTTAAGTGTGTAGAGTTCTCTCGAACTCCAGATCAACTCAAATCTAGTTGCTTCCTTAGAGGGGACGGTTTCTAGTAAGGGATTATTTGGCTCCAGAGTGAGGGTTCCTTAGTTGACTTCTTCACGAAGTTAGACGAGCCACTAAGATTGTGGTACGAGTTCCTAGTGATTAAGTTCACTCACAATATCGTAGCTTGGCCCAGAGTTTGGTCGAGGACTTTACGGCGTCACAGCAGCTAGTGCCAGAGTTTGCCTAGGGTTGTTGACAAACCTCGAGATTACTATTCTAGCTAGAGCCAGAGTTTGCCTAGGAGAATCTTAGTTTCGTTGTATTGGTTTTGGTTTTGGTTAATTGATTTGGACATACATACCCGGTTCCCTCGTACACTCGTACACCTCAACTAGGCTTCTCTCGACTTAGTTCGAAGAGTTGTCTAAGCTTAGTTACCCACGTTAGCGCTACAGTCTTGAACCTGGAGCAGTCGCGCGCGTACATCCGATATTACAAAGCTTTCCCTCGGGGAATCTCTGACAACCCGCCCTCGCTCCCTTACATATCGATAGTCTGGTTAGGTGCGGTAGTGTTTTTGTTAGGTTGTTTTATAGCACCTTTCGCATACCTACACGTAAATACCCAAATACCGTATACGGTACTTTTGGTGAACCTAAGGATATCAATGAATTGCATCAAGTTTTGGGGCTCTCCGGTTCAAAAGATCACTTGAATGCCACTCCTATAGGTACTTTGGAACAAGTCCACTCTTTGGAAATGTATTTATTTAACATTGACTTAACGTCTGTTATGGTGGTCACATTGAGTCACACGCCATCACACACACATATCACGACTTTTCCTCTCTCAGTTCTGAAGTAGGAGAAGTACCTATGAGTAGTATAAGAGCTTTAAGGCCTTGATACATGCGAAATAAATACTATTCACCTCGTATTTGGGACAGAGGAGTTCATTGTAACACGTGACCCTAAAGTACCGTCCGTATCCGTATACGGCCGTATTTTGCCCGTACCGTACCGTATGAGGAGAGATTGGTCCATAAATACAGAGAAAATCTCCGTACCGTATATGGTACGTACGGTGACGAGCCCTATATTCTTTATGGTAGCAGATAATCGCCAAATGTCGCTGAAAGTGCCCACATGCCCAGCGGTGAACAATTTCCACATCCAAGGGTGCTCTACATACCCACCCTCAGCCCAAACGCTTTGCCTGCTGATACCTATGCAAACAACTTGCGCGATGGGGAGGTAGATAAGATAATATTTAATACAATCAATACGTGACAGCAATTGAGATCCGGGAGGGCGAACGCCGAAAATCAAAAAATGAACCATGCCGTTCCCGAGTGCACTACACACATAGACGCAATGCATGAGAATGCATGTAGCGTCGGCCCTGGTGTTCTCGAAAGACCGTTACCGATTTCCTTTTTTTTTTTAACCACTCGCCACTCGTGTAGGTTGATTTTAGGCTTCATATAGCGTTAACCTCCATAATCCTGCGTAGAGCCGGAAATACGCACCCTTTCTAACCAGATATCTCTCTCAATGAGCCAAGGCTTTGGTTTTTCACCGCTTGATGCTTTTTTCGCTGCCTGGCCATCTCTCCGAGTCCAAGTGTGTCTATCCAAACGACCCAGACTGTTTTTGAATCCCACTTACTCTTCCCAAGGTTTTGGTTCCGGCTTCCAGCGCTCGATGTCGATACTTGTTCTTGTCCTGCTCTTGTTCTTGCTGTCAAACTTGTCTCCAACCCCCAGTATGTACCATAGTCTTCGAAGTCTAACCAAGAATTTTTTTGATCGTTTCTCCTTTGGAGGAAAACCAAGCACTCCAGACGTGTACCACACCACACTCCGGGACAGCCAACCCAAGACCAAGACAAGACAGCTTTGGCCAAGAAACCCAAGTAAGTATGCAATTAATATGATCACACGACGAAGCGTAGCCCCGTAGCCCCCCCTAACCCCGACTTACCTATCCAGACCTATCCCAACAGATCCCTTGAGCCCACCCGCTCCGGATATTACTCACAAGTAATAACACTGTTACACAGAGCCCATGAAATCCTACCGTAGTGTCTCCTTCGGAGGAAAACCGTGCACAATAAGACGTGTATCAAGACCAAGTAACCCAAGACAGCTAAGCAATGATCGTGCGGCGCTCTTTAGGGACAGTACCAAGACAGCTAAACAACGGTAATGCGTAGCACCACCTACACCCCAGCTTACCTATCCCAACAACCCACTCACCCGTTGCAGACCTTACTCACAAGCAATAACACAGCGCACAAAATCGGAGTAGCACCTCCCTCGCCAGTACTTCCCACAGTGGAAGAGGTAGGACAGAAGATTTGGTTTTTTACAAAGACGATCCCGATCATCCGAAAAGTACAAACCATCGCGCTTGGCCAGCGCGTAGTCTGGTTTGTATACAAGGGCCGCGACCATGCAGGTCACGATAGGGAGTTTTGGGGGTACGTGGCATTAGACACTAGAAGCGAGCATAAAGAGATGTTGTTCAACAAGGCGGGCAAATTGGTGTATCCTCGGCGGACAAGAGCGGAACAAGCTGCTGCAGCAGCTTTGATGATGGCGAGGGTCCCGCCGATGACAGAAGAAGAACTAGTAGGTGTTATGATAGGGCAATTCCTAACCACACACGGCAACGCGCTGGTGTCAACAGCAAACGAACGAGCTGCTTTAGGTGCTATGTTGGACCTACGCCCACACAGCAACTCGCTGGTGACAGCAGACGAAAGAGCTGCTATAGGTGCTATGTTGGACCTGCGCCCACACGGCAACGCACCACCACACGGCTCACCACACGGCAACGCAAGAATATAGGCTGGAATTTCGAGCTGTTGGTATAGTTACATCAGATCTTGACAGGCGCTTAATTAATTGTTGTTTTGTCTCTTGCCACGTCGTTGTTGCTTGCTCTTGTTCTTTTGTGGAACCGTCTGGGGTTGTAAAGTTCAACATGAGCAAAGGAGGAGGAGGCATAGTCTACCTAAAATTTGATATCAAGAGTGCTCACCAGTCTTACTACTTGTCACAAAGAGAGACAATATTTTTAGTTCGCTCGTTGGTATGTCATTCGCGACCAAGTTGACCAATCCGCATCCACGGCACACATAGACGCAATGTATGCCCTGGTGTTCTCCACCAACTTGTCCAGCAACATCTACTAGTACTATGGATCCTACAAGCAACCAAAGCCATAATTCCGTCGCGTGACATTAGAAGACAGTTTGGCTAGTGAGCCCGAACTTTGAAGTCTTTGTGGTAAAACATAGGTTTGGCTTTGATAATAAATTATATGCTATGCTGTGAGTAGCAGTAAAGTGGAAAAGAGATAGAGCGCAGTTGATACTGGTCCCCAACTTACCAAATAAGCACCATCCCAAAAAATCGAATCCTGCAACATATCTCTTCATCCCTACGGTAATTCCCTGACCGTTTTATCGGCCGGTTGAAATGCATCTGGTGACCACCCCTACACGACTCGGCGGCGCCGTCTTCACAAACTTGTCACAAGCGTAGCGACGGGTAGCGGCTCGTAGCAGCCAGCATAAAAGCCTCTAAAAAGCCATACAAGGCTGTACAGTACTTTTCATGTTCCTAGCTGTTCCTATAGTTGCAACAGAACATGAAACGGGCGGCCGAAGAATTTCATCACGGTACATAGCTACTTAAATAAAAGAAAAGAGCACATCATGCCCCCATTATCTTGCTGGTCAAGTTCCTCGCACTAAGTAGTCACAAGCGAAAAACCTTCTCGTCTCAGAAAAACCTCAAAAAAAAATGCGCTTCCCATTCGCTGCTGCGGCCGCTCTCTTCGGATGCCTAGGCCTACTCTCCAACGGCATATGTGCTGCCAAACCCCTTTCTGTGAGTTTTTACCTCTGTTTTATCCAGCTGCCTTATACGTTGTGTTTCTGACTCTCTCAATATTTATCCATAGGCTCGGCGTGATTTGAGCAGTATTTCCGAAGAGATCACTGCTCGGTCCCTTACTGGACTGACTCTGGCCCGCCGCCAAAAGCTTCCTAAGCTTCCTAGGGTCGAGTTCCTGTCGGTCGGGGGCCGAGTGGAAGCCTTGAGCGCGAAGGAAATTAAAGCTGTCAAAAAACAAGTCAAAAAATGGATTAAAACGTTTGTGCAAGAGGCACAACAGGCCAAAGTACTCCCGGCAGGAGACTTGCTATTCTTTCGGAACGTGAAAATGACTCCCGAAGTAGTTACCCTCAAAGAGGGTCGGCGCGTAGTCTGGTTCGTGTATATAACATGCGACGACGCAGGGCGTCAACAGCAGTGGAAGGGGAATATGCCATTAGGCGCTGGAGGATGGTACGGAAGATTGTTTGACGACAAGGGCCCAAGCTGCAAAACGCGAAGGAGGAAGCTGCTTTAGATGTTATGACTTCCCGGTTACACCATGAGACAATGGACGAGAAACTGTAGGCTGGTGGGGTAGAGGTGTATAGTCTACCTAAAAGTTTAATTTTTTTTACTTGCGAGTCCTTACCGTGTCTATAACATTCGTCATAAAGAGATAGTAGATGGAAAAAGTTCCGAGTCCCCCTCGTGCGCGAGTAGCGTAGTTGTAGGCTCCAACTTATGGAAAGCAAGAAGGGCCTGCTCCCTCGGATCATGATTTTTGACGTCGCCGAACTGATGGAGCCGAATCGGGACACGGACCTCGGGCACTCGCTACAATTATGTAAATCTAATACTATTTATAATTTATTCATTGGCGCTGTTCTCGTTGCGCTATTTGACAAACAAGAATCCTACTAATCATTCTCGCAAATTCGTAACCGTGGAAATAGCCAAGTTGCGGCACTGTGAACCCGAAAAATAGAGATGCAAAGAACAGGGTGCCTATAGTACATGGTAAGTCAAAGTAACATAGAAGGGTGGGTTTCGCTCAAATGGACTGATAAGGAGACAGAGAGAAGATTGAGTCCCTGATTCTGACCAAAGGGAAGAAGAGGGTCTTGTCGTGTGGGATCGGTGTGAGACACCAAGAAAAGCTCGTAAGTAGCGGGTAATATAATCTCACGGCTTAATTTTGAGTCGCATTTACGTCGTTCGGCAGACCGCTATAATAATGCTTTCCGAGTCCTTAGGCTAGTCATACAAGCTATTGATCCCCAGATTATTTGATTGCACCTACGCCAAACCTGTGCTGAGGGGCATTGTATTTCGAGCAATGGTATTTACTTACTTGTTCTACATACTAGTACCGGGGCACGAGGTTTGTAAAGGTTTTGTGGCCTATGTTGAGGTGTGAACATAATGTGCTGGGAGTCCTGCTTCTCGGATCTGTTTCCGGATTCCAAAGGGGAGGTGTTCTCTGTTGACAAATACTCTTCTTCTCCTTTACTTATAGTGCCTGATTACTTGTGCAGCGTGCTCCTTTTGTTTCATCTACAGAGTTAGCATTCACAGATACTTACATTTATTGATAAGAGTTGTTGTACACTCATGTAGTAAGTACTACTGAGTAGTTAACTTACCAAGTTCACAGCCTAGAGGTAGCAGAAAAAGTCAAGTAATTTGTAAATAACCCAATATGAGGATGTTTCTGCCCACAAAGAACTGACAAGTGTACATCTCAAGTTAAGTTGAACATATAGAAATTGAACAAAGTTCAAACTGAAAATAAAATGATATCCCAGTTTATACAACACTAGAAGCCTCAAATATCAAAATTATCCAGGAATTCTGAAGGGCAGTCCTCACTACCATACTGGAGCGCTGCAGAGCACCTCAGAGCTCCTAAAGTTCAGCCCAGGTTGTGCATATGTGCTAGTAAGTACTTCAACAGTGGAGGATTGATCTTGCATGCAATCATATACTGATCATATAGTATTAAGAGTGAGCCATGGAGTCAAGATTCGATACCTGAATCTTAAAGAAAATCAAAAAAAGATGGCTTTGAGATAGCTGGAATAGAAGCATGGTAGTTCTTTGCATCTCTATCTTTCAGGTCCATAGTGCCGCTACTTCGCTATTTCCACAGTTACAAACTTGCAAGAATGATTAGTGGGTTACTTATTGTATGCCCTTAGTATTATCTTGACAAACGAGAATATGAATGAATAGTAATAGATGTACATAATAATGATGGGTGCCCGGTGCTTGCCAGCACTGGCAATATGTCAAGTTGATGTCAAGACACAAGGAGTTGCCTTTTTGTCTGACTTTCAAGGAAGTGGAGAGCTCCGTACTGATGCTCAGACAATGACAAGTCCGTGAGTGATAGTGACTGTGATCCTACTCTCAGCTACAGTATCAATATTGTGAAGTCTTATTTTACCGCTACCCCGCATGTCTGGCAGTGACATATTGAAAATTATATATGGGGACACTGAAGAGGGCAAGAGGCAGATAGTATTTGGACAAGGTAATATTGATAGCTGTTCCTGAAACCTCCTGGCAGAGCACCAGTGTAACAAGTTCTGTAGTTGGATTGGATGGACTTGAAGGGATCTGATGAATCCGAGGATCTGTAGTACTTTCTATTTCCCATTGTATGCTTGTGTAACACGTAACAGAGGGTTCCAGCCGTGGTTTCCTCAAAGCTTGAAACGGGGCTACTAGGTGGCGAGCTTTAAGCCATCAAGATTGACGCGCAACGCGTGATATCCAGCGAGCATGTGTTTGTAATGATACAGGATTGCATGATAATTGTGATAAGCTACTTCTTGTTTGTCAAATAGCGCAACGAGAACAGCGCCAATGAATAAATAGTATTAGATTTACATAATTGTAGCGAGTGCCCGAGGTCCGTGTCCCGATTCGGCTCCATCAGTTCGGCGACGTCAAAAATCATGATCCGAGGGAGCAGGCCCTTCTTGCTTTCCATACCAACTCAAGTGCGTGCGTCTATCCAAAAGACCCAAACTGTTTTCGAATCCCATCACTTACTCTTCCCAAGGCTTTGGCTCTGGTTTTCGGTGCTCTTGTTTTGCTGTCGGCGTGTCTCGAACCCCACTCTGTACCATAGTCTAACTAAGAATTTTTTTGATCGTGTCTCTAGAGGAAAACCATGCACGCCAGACGTGTACCACACTTCGGAACAGCTAACCCAAAAACTCAAGTAAGTACGCAATGAACATGTGACGACGCGTAGCCCCCCCAACCCCAGCTTATCCAGACCTATCCCAACAGATCCCAACCCACCCGCTACGGGTGTTATTATCACAAGCAATAACACAGAGCCCATCGTAGTGTCTCTTTGGAGGAAAGCCACACACAATAAGACACGTACCCACTCCGGGACAGTTAACCCAAGGCCAAGTAACCGAAGACGGCTGAGCAAAGCTAGGGCAAAGCAATGATCATGCGACGCTCCTACTTACCCATCCCACTCCACCCCGCGCGGATCTTACTCCCAAGTTAACACAGAGCCCTAAAATTGGCAATTTTCCAATTTTCCAGCGTCCCCCTCGTCGGTATGTCGCCCATGGATCGGTGCACGACCCACTGAGTCGACCGATCCGCATCCACCGCACGCATAAGTCACACGCACTCTTTTGCCCAGATGTACATATTCTCCTATATTCTCCCAAGGCTTCAGTTTGGCTTTGGCCTGAATGTCGATACGTTTTTCTGCGCTCTCTATGTGCGATTATACACTCCAGACGTGTACCACACTTTGAAACGGCTAACCCAAGACCACCCAAGACCGGGGCGGGACAGGACAACTAATCCAAGAAACCCAAGAAATCCAAGTAAGCACGCAATGATTATGATCACACGACGATGCGTAGCCCCGTAGCCCCCCCTAACCCCGACTTACCTATCCAGACCTATCCCAACAGATCCCTTGATCCCACCCGCTGCGGATATTACTCACAAGTAACAACACTGTTACGCAGAGCCTATAAAATTTTATCGTAGTGTCTCCTTTGGAGGAAAACCACGCCCTCCGACCCAAGACCAAGTAGCCCAAGGGCCAAGACAGCTAAGCAATGATCATGCAACCTACCCACCCACGGGCCACAGCGGACCTTACTCACAAGTCGTAAGTAACACAGCGCATGAAAATCCCATCGCATGACATTAAAAGAGAACCAAATTCAAGCCTTCGTAAACCGAGTTGAAAACGCCGTAAAAACATCATAAACAACATATAAACAGCGTAAAACAAAAAAACTCGTTGAAAAAGAGGGGGGGCCCGAAAGAAGGTCTCTTGTAAGACTTGTAGTAGAGTAGTCTAAAGCAGAAAGCAGAAAGCAGAAGCAAAAGAGAGAATGCCGAGAGTTGAATATGTGAACACCGAAAAGAAAAAGGGTTTGATATCTATCCCCAGACCGCCAAAGCAAAAAAAAAAACACCAAGAACACCAAAGCAAAGCAAACCCCACCACCAGAACAATGCCAAAAGGATCGGATCGGAACAGGATCCTGGACCAAGTTCCACTCTAAAATAGCATCTCAGCGTCACCACGCCACGCGGAATGCCCCAGTTCCTACCCCGTTTCCGTTTCCCTTTCAAGACAATTTCTCCCCATCCTCTGCCCCATCTAACCGTTCCGATTATACCCGATCCAATGAAACCAGCCAAGCGGTGTGAAGTTCGAACCCCATGTGTCCCAGGTGTAAACTCCACAGTGCCAAGGGTCTTACGCCCTCCTACGCTGTTACGCTTGTTATGCCTTGACCTGCTTTCCGGGCACGAAGAGCCACGAGAACGTAATAAGCAACCTAAGGCCAGTGCCTACGCCGAGGGCACCAGCGGCGCCGATCTTGTCGAGGATGGCGCGGGAGACGAAGCCGCCGATGAAGAGGGCGGAGGCGGCGATGAGCTTGTGGTCGCGCGAGGGGACGCGCTTGCGGGCGAAGAGGAGGGGGTCGCCCATGAGTTCGATCCAGACGGTTGTTAGCACGACTGTGGGGAAAAAAGGGGAGTTTTAGTTAGTTTTAATTAATTAAGTAGTTAACTGAGAAGGAGGGAGAGAGAAGGAGAGTGTACGCACTAGTAGTCGTAAACTGCGTATTCAGCCTCTTCCCAATAATACCCTGCGTCCCCAAACTCGCACTCATAAACCCAATCGTCACAAACGACAGCGTATTCGTCCACGACGGGTCTCCCCTATCATCCGCCACGCTCCCCTCTCCAGATTTCCATATCAGCAGCGCGGCAGCCATCATAAACAGCGTCTGGATGAACGTCCCCAAGACAAGCCACAGCCTCTTGTGCGGGCCGATGCGGTCGCCGATGCGCCCGATGAAGGCGCCGAGGTTGAAGGAGATGAGGGAGGTGAGGGCCTGCTGGTCGGCGATGTGGAAGGTGCGGTCGACGGCGCCGGAGGGGGAGATGGCGAAGAGGCGGGAGAGGGCGAGGGCGAGCTGGACGAAGTTGCCGGTTTGGAAGCCGACCCAGACGAAGATGGCGGAGAAGGAGACGGCGTCGCTGGAGGAGAGGAATAGGGGGAAAGTAAGAGGTTAGATGAAAGATAGGGAGAAGAAGACCTGGAACCCACGTAAACCCAGTCATGAAACAATAAGCAGCCAACGGCCATATACACTGTTTCGGATCCACCTCCGAGTTCAAAAAAGCCCAAAACGCCTGGGCTTTTGTGGGTGTAGCGACGTAGGTCTCGATTTCGTCGCTTGTCATTGAGCCGCGCTTTTCATGGTCTGGTAGGTGTTCCGCCATTTGCAAGTTGTGCAAAGGCGAGTTATGCAAAGCGAGTTGTTTGTTGTGTAAAAGAAAGTGGGGAGCCTCTCTACGGTTATGATGATCGTGGATGGCTTTTAAGCATGATATTTTTTTTTTTTGGGTTGTTCGGTTGCGGAGAAAGGCGGACGGCAATTGAACGGCAAGAGGTAAGCGCTGCTCCAAGCGCCCAGAAAAACTACACTCAAACCCACTCTATCTCCGTGGGATCACTGGAATGAATGGACTTGGCGCGATAGAAACGCGATTTTTGGATGAACGTTTTATCTTGACTGGCCTGATTTGGAACAGATGGAGTGTTTTGAATGGGTGACTGGATGACTTTTTATGAAATCGACTTGGGGTTACTTGGATAGAAGAAACTTGGAAGAACTTGGATGACCTTAGATGACCTGAGCAACACTTGTTCGCCTCTTGTCCCACAGCTTCGAGCGGAGTTTACTATTTATCGATGGCTAATCTTTTCATTTCTTTCTTTCCGAGTCCATTGTCCAAGGAAACTTGTGTCAACCCCGGCGACGTTCTGGCTGCGATTCTTCTGGGACTGTCACTGGCCAGATCCTCGATTATCGATATCGATAGCTATCAGTCTAACTGAAACGAGATTGTTGCGTAGTAGCAACTGCGAATCTCAACGCGTGAGCAAGCATCGCTTTTCGAGAAGTTTCGACTCCTGTGATTTTTTGCTGGTTGGTTACTCAAGTACTCATAACTCGAGCTCACTGGGTTAAAATCACAAGACTGGTAGTCTCGTACCAGACACAACGGCTGTGACTTTTGCTGCCTGGTTACTCGAGCTCACTGGGTTAAAAACCACAAGGACTCGTACTACCAGATGGCCCAACGACGACTTTGTTTTCATCTTTGGACTAGCTCGTACGCCCAACACCTTTTTTACCACTAATTTGACTACTTACTACTCGCCACACCTAGTACTAGTACTCACCGCCAACGACCTTGTTTTCTACCCTGATTTCGATGTTTTATCTGTTTTATCTTGGAACTAGCACTGGCGTACTGGCCCACGATGCTTGTTCAGTTGCCTTGCTGACCGGCCAACGACTTTTTTCCACTCGTTCACCTGTTCACTATAATTTGACTAGCGCTCGTCACGACCTTGACCAATTACTGATATACGACAAACATCGCTTTTTCGAGTAAGTTTTCATGAGATTATGTAGCTCAACTTATGAAAAGGTAGGTATGAAAGGTAGGGTCAGTCTGAGGGTCAGTCTGAGGTCGGTAACTTACTAGTATCCAGATATCCAGATATTCAAGGTTTGCTCCATGACTTTTGTCGACCTAAGCCAAATTCATCTACTGTCAAGAAATAGAACGGTGCCGTGTTGTTCAACGTGAGTCAACCTGTCCTACTCGTCCTTTTTTGCATCCTCAGCGCAGGCTGCTTGACCAATGACCAATGACCATGCTAAGTGCTTAGAGAGTCTGCTTAGAGCACTCAGAGGACTCAGAGGACTCGGACCAACTTTCAGATTTCTCGGAGGCTTGGGGTATGATACGTATGATACGTATTACATGTATTATACAGGCTGGTATGATACCTCACACTGGTTCTATACCCAGCACTATACCAATGAATGTTGTATCTTGACTTCGTTAACTTGGCCTGAATCTGCCTGAATGCAGTGAATTTTGATTGGGTGGCTGACGAGTTTTTTTATGAAATCGACTTGGAATTTACTAGGATCAAACTTGGATAGAAGCAACTTGGAAGAACTTGAGACTTGGTGGACTTTCGGATGACGAAGAAGACTTGTTGCTCTGTTCGCCTCTGTCCTCTTGTCCCACAGCTTGGAGCGGAGTTTATACTATTATCGATATCGATG